>PVHY01002686.1:0-113158 GCA_004024945.1 Uropsilus gracilis | reverse complement strand
GAACTCAAGTGATTTCTGTCCTTTTGCCTCCCAGCACTTGGATTATAGGTGTGTGCCACCATCCCCAGCTACTCTTAAATATTTTTGAGTTTTTTTTAAATATGTAAATTACACTGAATATTCTAAAAATTGCAACCAGGTAACTGGAGGCCACTAGACTCCTCAAATTCTATCTGCACCCTGAAATTTTGGTGTAGGAAAAGCAGGTATACCATCTTAGAATATACCTGCCATTTAAGAAAGACAACCAAGGCTATAGGTAAAATGACTAATGCTGTTCAAACTGAAAATATAGAACCAAGTCAGAGCCAAGTGTTACACTACTTGGCACAGGACAAAAAGAAAACCCAAAAGGATGGGGTATGGTGAATTTTCAGGATTTGGGGAGAATGACACATTTTTGTCTTATGCATCCCTTCCAGTGTAGATGTTCCTTAAGTTATACCCTTTTATAATAAAAAAAAATGTGTGCATGTGTGTATATCAGTGCAAAGGGTCAAGCATAGCCAAGATACTAGCATGTTCTGGAAACTATTGTCTACAGGATAGCTCACTTCTTATTCAAGATGTGATTTTTTTTAATTAGAAAAAAAGGGGAATTAGTATAAAATTACACATAGTTTTTATTCAATAAGTGCCCATTTGGTCATACAAAAGCTCTCTATTCATTGTAAAACAAAGAAACCCAGCCATCATTTTTAGGTTTGTTTTAGGACAGATGAGGTAATGCCTTCAAATATCATGGATTCATTCAAGATACATTTATTGAGAACATATTACGTGTCATCCAACCTAAAGGAAATGATTTCTCTATTTATAACACTCCTGCGTGGGTTTTCCATCTCAACCAGTTCTCTAAGTCTGGGGCTCCTATGCTTCTGATAAACTGGCCATAGTTGAATTGTCCCCACATCCCCTTCTCAGGTTCAACAGTTCACTACAATGACTCAAAGAACTCAGGGAACAGTTTGATGACTATCACTGGTTCATTATAAAGGGTATTATAAAGTATAGTAGTCCCACCCCATCTACAAAGGATATTTCCAATTCCCACAGTGGTATGTCTGAAACAGATAGTACTGAACCTTAAATATTCTGCTTCTTTCTATGCACCTGTCCTGTGATAATGTTTAATATATAAATTGGGCAGAGTAAGAGATTAACAACAATAACAAAATAAGACAATTATAACAATATAATAAAAGTAATGTGAATAGTCCCTTTTTTTCCCTTTTCCTCAAAATATTATTTCGTACATAATATTATCAGACCACAGTTCACAGTAGGTAACTGAAACCTTAGAAAGGGGAATGAATGAATAAGGGAACATTGCTGTCTGCAAAATGAACAGAGGAAGAGATACCTAGTGTGAGGTCTGGAAGGGACCCAAGCTTCTGTCCCTACAAAATTTGAGGTGTGCCACCTTTCTGGCACATTGATGTGTTCACCAACCTGAAGCTCTCTGAATCCCTTTGTTTAGGGATTCTGTGGAAATTCTATCACATAGACATTATTTATTCAACCTTTGACCATTGGCAACTAACTCAGCCTTACTCCTGTCCCCAGAAGTTGAGGGATGAGGCTAAAAGTTCAACCCTCTGATCACACAGTGGTTCTTCTGGTAAACACAGGCCTATTATTAGCATAAACTCAGGTATGTTTGAAAAGGGCTCATTATGAATAACAAAAGATGCCCTGCTTACTGCTCCCTCACGAAATGACTAAGAACTTTGTACCAGGAACTTGGGACAAAGATCAGCTATATATTTCTTACTATTTCACAATATCATACTGGTGAGTACAACGATGTTCCAGCATTCCTGTACTCTTATTTCTTTAAATATAACAAAGGATTTAGAGAAAAATATTTGCATTATATTTCCCCAGTTAGTGAAGAATCAAGACTTTTTCACTCAGTAGCTAGAAATATTTACACAACAATTCTCTACTCAGATGCTCTTTATATTTTAACATTTTTTTTAAAAAATTGAATGTAACTCTTTGAACAAGTTGAATAATTAAAGTTCTATTTTGTCTATTGTATCAAGGGGATGATTTTAAAGTGATATTTTTAATTATTTTTCCTATAATTTGCATAGTTACAATATAATTCATGTTATATATATCCATATATATACACGTAAATGTGCATATATATGCTGAGGGATAGAGAGGAAATTTCCCCCTACCTCCAGGACTCTTCTTAGGCTAGTTGAGCAGTCAAATTAACAACAGACAGATTAGTAGGAGAAAAGAACAAATTTAATGATGTGTGGAGAATCTACATGGACATAGATTCTAAAGTAGGCTGGGCATGGTGGCGCATGTCTGTAAGCAGCTGCCTAGGAAGCTGCAACCGGGGCCAGGGATCATGGTTCGAGTCCTGCCAGGGGCACCTAGCAAGACCTAGTTCCCAAAAAAAATAGTTGGCCATGGTGGCTCACACCTGTAATTCCAGCTACCTGGGAAATTGAGACTGGGGATTGCTTAAGTCTGTGGTACCCCGAGCAACGTGGGCCTGCAGTTCCACAGGCAAAAATATCGAGACCTAGTCTCAAAAAAAAAAAATTCTAAAGTGGGGCAACATGAGTATTTATATATTTTTATTAAATTTATTTATTTTTTATTGATTGCACATATATACACAATACATACATATATGTATGTATAGCATATATATGTATGTATAACATGGAGCAAGAAAGGGGGAGAAGGGTAACAATCAGGTAAGGGATAGGCACAAGAGATTAAGATGGTTCACAAGTGATAAGGGAATAGAAGAACCTCATAGGCAAAATAATTAAAAGCATCACTTTAAAACCTTCCCCATAATTGGGTTATTTACCAGGCACAACTTTTCTATAGGAAAAACCTGTCTGTATGACAGTGCAGACATGTAAGGACAGAACCTTGGTCCTTGTCACATGAGTCATCTCCTAGGCATGGGAGTCCCTCTCCTCTTTCCTGAAAGCCTCAGGTCCCATCGGTTCCTTAGTTCAAAATATAAACACCACATCTACAGCTGGCCAAAAAAAAAGAAAAAAAAAGAAGGAAAACGAAGAACTGGGACTACATCAAACTAAAAACCTCGTAGGTTCTCCTATCACCTTAACGCCTGTGAACCATCTTAATCTCTTATGCCTATCCCTTCCCCGAATTTTACCCTTCTCCCCCTTTCCTGCTCTATGCTTCAGTTCTGTTGACTGTTTTAAACTTTTCTTGTCCTGTTTGTTTTCCCTATCTTCCTCATATAAGTAAGACCATCCCATATTTCTCTTTTTCTTTCTGACTTATTTCCACTAACATGGTTCCTTCTAGCTTCAACCATGTTGCTGCAAATAACATACATTTGTCTTCTTTGATTGATGAATAATATTTCATTGTGTTAATATACCACATCTTTTTCAGCCATTCATCTGTTTGGGGGCATTTGGGTTGTTTCCATATCTTGACAATTGTGAATAGCACTGCAATAAACATCTGGGTACAAGGTCTTTTTGAATTAGTGTTTTTGGTGTCCTTTGAGTAGATTCCCAGTATGGGGTCACTGAATTGAATGGTAGTTCCATTTCCAGTAACTTGAGGGTCCTCCACACAGCTTTCCATAGTGGTTGGACCAGTTTGCACTCCCACCAGTGATGTAATAGTGTTCCTTTTTCTCCACATCCACACCAACGCTTGTTGCCTGATTTTTTTTATGTGGACCATTTTTACTATTGTAAGATGGTATTTCAGTGTGGCTTTGATTTGCATTTCCCTGATTATTAGTGATGATGATCATTTTTTCATATGCCTATTGCCCATTTGTATTTCCTCTTTGGAGAAGTGCCTTTTTAGTTCTTTGCCCATTTTTTGACCAGGTTTTTTGTTTTGTTTTTGTTAAGTTGTGTGAGTTCTTTGTGTATCTTTGTTATCAGACCCTTGTATGGGGGGCAAAAATTTTCTTCCATTTGGTTGGGGTTCTTTTTGTTTTGGATATTTTCTCTTTTGCTGTATAAGATTTTCAGTTTGATGTAGTCCCAGCTGTTTGTTTCCCTTTTTTTTTTTCTTTTTCTTTTTTGGCCAGCTGTAGATGTAGTATTTTATTTTGAACTAAGGAATTGATGGAACCTGAGGTTTCCAGCAAAGAGGAGAGGGACTCCCATGATGAGGAGGTGACTCATGTGACAAGGACCGGGGGGACCTGGTCTGGACCTCTTGCAGTGGCCTATCCACAAATATATGTCCATGTTCTTACATAATTTTATGTGTATATATGAACTTGAAGACATGGGAGGGCAGCCAGTCAGGGAGCGAGGTCTTAGGCACTGGAACTCCATAGACACGGGTGGAATCTTGCTTCATACAGGTACTCAAGAAGGAAGATACACAGGAAAGAAAGACAATTATATGAATAACTGGCAGGAATTGTGTGTATACTACAAAATGGCTGCTGCTTCTCTCCTTGACCTTCATGACAAACTAGCACTTGTAATTCACCCTAGCTGAAATTATCAGAAAGGGAACTCTGTGGTCTGTAGCTGAGCTTTGCCAAATTGCTGTTACATACTCATCACATAGGTTAGGGAGATAGTGCCATGATCTTATATTCATTTCTCTTACCCTGCATATCATTGCCAACTTTGACCCCCAGTTTCTGACATGTGTCTCCTGTAGTCAGTTTCTGTCCCCTCCACTCTTTATCCTTGGGACCTACTTCAAGTTCAGCAGAAGTTTGCAGTCATGACCTTTTCTGGCTGCTTAAAGCTAGCTTTGTCTCCTTTGTTTAGAACTCCAAAAGTCCCTCCACAAAACAGATTAGTTTTTTTCAGAAGTGGGGTTCACCCCAGCTCACAAATACTGCACTTAATCAAGGATTTGTTGTTTTTAAAATAACTTTGCTGAAGACTTTGTTTATTTGCATCAAGGGCCTTCACATTTCCCTAATGCCTAAGGTCTAGAACTGCTGAACTCAGCACTTCTGGGAACACTGGGAACATAAGTCTTGCACATTCTCCATCCTTATTATGGTCATTATGTGCATGTAAATAATCCCCCAGAATGTAAACAAGGCATAGGCTTGCTGCCTTGTTCATGGCTGTGCTTCCAATGCTTTCACAGGGTTTGGCACATGGTGAGCTCTTAATAAATGTGTGTTGAATGAATGAATACAGCTGTGAAAATTAATTCACAGAAACCTCAGTAAATCAAGGTGGAAAGGCTAGAAGAGAGTTCTCATGCACACACACTCAGAATGCACTACAGAATTCAAGGGTCAGGTCTTGCATCTCTAACTGGAAATGATGCTGTTTTGCTATCTTAGCAGGAGGAAGGAGGCTCCCTCTTTCCCAGTAACACTCAGCCAATGATAGATGCCTCTGCTGAACAAAAGAAAAATCATTATACTTCGAACACCTGGTTTCTTCCAATAAACCTTTCATTTGCAACAGGTCCTCTAAAATTTACAAAAAGACATCTCTTTTTTTAATTCTATGGAAGGTATATCTATTTTGCCATGAAACTACACTTTTAAATGATTTTTCTTATTTCTGAATCAACTCATTTTGCTGCTGAAATAATTGCTTACTGTTTGAGACAGCATACAGGCACAGTCTGTCCAAATTCCTGTGTTCAATATTAAATCTCTGTGAATATATGTGCTATTATATGTGGGTGTGCATATGTGAGGAAGAAGGACAAAAATATTTGGATAGGCCCAAAACAGTTATCAGGGATTTTAATGACCTTTTTAATGACTTAGAATCATCAGTTTAGAATTCGTTGAGAGACGATTAACTGTTGTGCAGAATAAGAGGTCTCATGAATACCTTTTATAGTTGGTTGAATGGTGCATTCAAAAGATAGATACTAACTCCACGAACTGATGAATGTGACATTCTTACGCTCCCCCATGCATAACCCGAGACAACAAACTCAAATTGAAGGCTATTAATTATTTTACATAATTAGTATGTCTCAGATTAGACATAATTAGTATGTCTCAAGAATGAAAGACAGAGTGAGGAACCTTTCCAGATTAAAAGAGACTAAGAATGGAGAATTGTCTTATGTATAAATTGGGGCATAGAGAGATTTTTCTCTGTGGGGTTGACATTTGTATCATAGGAGATTGGTTGACTTTTCACTGACACAGCTGAATTGAGGAGTTCCATGCAGGTGGGAAGACTTGTAAAAGCAAAGGAAGAGAGGTAGAGACCCAGGCACTTTGAGAGGTGAGCAAGTCTTATTGTTTTGAGCACTTTTGTTTAGTGAGTGTAGGAAAGACAATGCCTGTTTTCTCCCTTCACTAGGTTCAGTGGCTGGGGCCTGAGCTATAGGCTGATAGTCCAAGTTTTAGTGCACAGGCACACAGGACCTAAGGGAAATAACTGGCTATTTGAACAATTAAAGATAAAGGATTATGTACCTAATTAGTATAAGAAAGTATAGGAGGTTGGGGGCTTCTAGTGGAAGTAAAGTGTCTTAAAGTAAAAGTGTGTGGTAAATTAGTGGAAGATAAAGAGTATTTATAGGCCAGGATGGTGGTGCATGCCTGTAAGCGGCAATCTAGGAAGCTGTGGCCGGGGCCAGGGATCCCAGTTGGAGTGCCGCCGGGGGCATGTAGCAAGACCTAGTTTCAAAAAAATAGCTGGGTGTGGTGGTGCACGCCTGTCACCCCAGCTACCTGGGAAGCTGAGGCTGGGGATTGCATGAGTCCATGCTACCCTGGGCAACGTGAGCCTGTGGTTCCACAGGCAAAAATAGCGAGACCTAGTCTCAAAAAAAAAAGTATTTATGATGTTTGTTAAGGAGAATCACCTTCTTAGAAAAGGCTCTGTGTACTTCAACTTGTTCTCTTTTGGGAGAATATATAAAGAGGGGACACGTTTCTAAGTAAAAATTTCCCTTACAAAAGGGAAATTTATACTGTAGGCAAAAAGAAAGAGGAAAAAGAAATCCTCCTTTATTTTCTCTTTCTTAACTGTCTTCAACTGAAAATGGTCCTTATGTCAATTGGGGTATTTTAGATTGGCATTTCTGATGCCCTTTGTATGTAATGGAATAGCAGGTCCTACATTAAAATAAAAGCCCAGTATGGGCATCAGGGTCTGATTTGTTCACAGTTGTTACCTCAGTGCCTAGAATAGTGTCCAGTGCAGGACATTGCTAAGTCTCATATACTGGAGCCCCCCCCATACTGCTAGGAGAAGTTCTTGGCCTGCATCAGGGGTCTGCAAGGACAGCAAGAAGCTGCTGACCAGAGCCTCCTCAACTAGGGAGGAAAGCCTAAGTCACAGGACTAAGTGGTCCTCTTGAACAAAGCCACAAGGGACTTGAGCAAGCCCTATCTAAGAGCGGTAGGACAAGTCTGCTGTGGTGTCGCAAGTCACCACCCAAAGGGGGAAGACAGCTGCCTGCTCCCTGGAGCACCTTCTCTCTGGGCCCTGGATTCCCTGGAGCTTCTTTCCTCTGAGGTCAGAGATCAACTTAATAAGAGAGGTTGACCCTGGCAGCTACTCCAGCTGGTACGCCAGAAAGCACCCAGCACCTCTTTTTAGTGTAACTTGGAAGGGGAGCAGAATTTCCCTCAGAAACTCTTTTTCAATTTTAACACTTAAAATCTAAAATATTAACAAACACCCAGAAAAGTACATATGTGTGTATACTTTAACAAATTTTCAGAAAGTGAATGAACCAGGTAATTCCCTGGTCAGGAAACAGTAATTCCAGCTCGTCTCTCTGAAGTCCCTCACATGCCACTTCCTAGGCACTACCCCATCCCTGCCCCTGGGGGTTGAGGGGTCCCTTTCTTCAGAGATTCTACTTCATAAAACCAGTGAGAAGCCTGGTGTCTTTTTGCAAAGCTATGCAGGGGGCGTATAGTGAAGTTAGGAGACATTTCCTGCGAATTATTTAATCTCTGCTGTTGTGAGTTGAACTGGAGGATGCTTTGCTCCCAGGCTTCAGTTCTACCCCAGTAGGTAGATTTACCTACTGGATTTACCCACAGAGCAGTGTGCGTTTCCTGTATCAGGGTCTGTGGAGCACATGGGTACAGCTCCTGAGTTCAGGAAACCCATTTGGTTAGTTCCAGCCTGGGCATGGAGCCCTTCCTCCCTGGAAGGAGTTGCACAGAGAGGTATTTTTGGAAGGTACAGGAATTCTGTAGCCATTTGGAAAATGCCTGCTTATAGGCTGGGCTGGATTCTCATTTTAAAATGATGATGTGGCTGAGGGACCTGCACTGGCTAGTTTTCCTGGATTGAAGGGTGGGGAAAGTGAGGAGACATGCTCATTTTTTTCCCTTTCTTTAAATTGTATCACCACTTTTTTTTTTTTTTTTTTTTTTTTCAAATTTTAAGTCCCTCTATCCCACAAGCTTCAGGAGATTTCTGAGGTATCTCCCTCAGCTCACTGGCTCTTTCATGCCACTTGGAGGTAAGTGTTTCATTTTGTTCCAAACTGGCCAAGGCTTTGAGGTCACTTAATTTAACTCTCAATTTCTCGTCAACCATCTTTGGATCTGAAGACCTCACTGGGTATCTTCCTGCCCTCTAGGAAGGACACTGAGTTCCATCCTGTTTTCTTTCCTCTCTACTTTGCTTTAGTGGCGGTCACTGATAGCTGCAGCATTTGCTGTGCATCTTTCCATTCATTCACCCATCTGTCCATTCAACCAGGGTCAGGTCCTGTGGTGGAGATAGGGAAGAGCTGACAGATACCATCATCTTCTGTCATCATCATTTCTCCCCTTACTCTTGGGGACTACCTTTCACTCCACCTCTCCACTTTGGGGGTACAGGTATTGGTTATGCTCTCTGAAAGTCCTCTGCTCCTTTACTTGCACGGCAAAAGTAGCTTTTCTGTTCAGCTTTTCTGTTTTCAGTTTCCCTTCTCCAGTTTTCCATTTCTGAGGTTTTCCCTCTCCTTTCTATGAACTTCACCTCCCTCCATGCCAGCAGATCCTGGAATGAAATACATGAAGGGTGAGCTGTTGTACTTGTGTCCTTTTAAAAACCAGAGCAATACCAGTACCCCCCTCCCTCCCTCAATAAAAGTGTTGGAGTGCTGTACTGCTTCTGGCTCTCCACAAAGCCTGTGCATTCCTTTTGTTTTCCTTTTAAAAAAAGTTTTATTTTGTGATTTTCATACATTTTTGGTCACATTTGTATGGCTGTCATTCCCCTTAGGTTTGGCCCTCCCTTCCATATTGTATCCCTTATCTTCCACCCTCCCTCTCCCCCCCATTTCCTCCTTTCTCCCTCTAGTCACTCCAACTCCTCCACTGCAAGTCATTGGTCCATGTTTGGCTTAGTGGTCTTTTCTTTTTCTGGAACTATGTCCTTTCTCCTAGGTGCAGACTTGCACTCTTGGACAGCAACAGACAAGGCTGTTTGGATCTCTAGGAATAGCTGAGGCACATAGTAAGGCCGAGTATGTCAGGAACTTGTAGGGCAGATACATGGTATACTTCTCCAGGATCCTTTCTGGTGTCTGTCATGTGTTGCTGGTTCTGTGCTGGACAGTTCTGATACCTTGGTTTGGAAATGCAGCTCCCAGCTGCTGCTGGTGGTGTTTCCTGCTGGAAACAGACTTCCCCAGGTGGTAGGTCCAGCTCCTCTCCTCTCTCTTGTTAACAGTTCTGCCAGGGGGCCACAGCCACATCTCTGTGGCTTTCTTCCCCTATTAATTGGTAAAGGAGTGAGCCTCATTCACGTTACATTTAATGGTGGAGAAGGGGTTTGGTTCTCCAGCCCCAGAAACGATGCAGGTACAATCTGTGACAGGTCACCTCAGCTGCTGGTTTCACCTTCTTGTTTCAGTGGTTCCCAACATGCTGTTTGTGCTACCCAGGTGGTGAGTGTATCCAGGGCCATTATTATTTCCTTTCCTCTCCTTTATATGTGCAGCTGGAGAGACTGGATTTTTTACTCCTAGCGCAGGTCTGATTGAGCTTGGATCCTACCCCCCCCCCCAGCCCGCACCCCCTACCCACATGGAGGAGGCAAAGGTCAGCTTCCCCAGCTTGAGATCCCTGAACTCAAGAAGACCCTGATATCCCAGTAGTATAGGGCTCACCCTTGTACCTCACCCCCCCACCGGCACTGCAGTGGCAGGGGTGTGTGAGAGTTTTTCTCCAAGGGTCTGCACCGTTCGATAGGACCTCAAGGTGCACGCCTGTAATCCCAGCTCCTTGGGAGGTGGAGGCTAAGAATCACTTGAGTCCCAGGTTCAAGACTACTCCAGGCAACATAGTGAGACCTAGTCTTAAAAAAAACCAAACTGGGCGTGGTGGCACGTACCTGTAATCCCAGCTACCTGGGAGGCTGAGGCTAGGAATCACTTTAGTCTGTGGATCTGGGACTACCCCCTGGGCAACATAGGGAGACCTAATCTCAAAAAACAAACAAAAAAAGGATCCCAACTCCCACCTCCAGCCTGATTTTAAAAAGTCTGTGCCCTCTGAGGTATGTTGCACAGAGACTTTCCTTGCAGGAGGTGAAATTACTGTGGTAACAAGCTCTTACTTACCCTCAGCCAGGCCTTCTTCCTAAAAGGTGATCACCAAGGCAGAAGCTGTGCAACAGCAGACCTTCCTAGCTCTCACTGGGGTTTTGGTTAGTATGATAGAACATTCAAAATATGAGGCTTATTAAATTACACAGAGAAATATAAGTATTCTGTGAACCAAATTTTCAATAGACATTAACAGTGATTTTTCTAGGAGAGAGTTCTTTATAGAATTATGACGTTATTCATTTTAAACAGGTAATCCAAGATTATGACACAAAATTCCAAAAAGTGCTAGAATGAACAATTAATCCCTTTTCTATTTCTATGTCCATTGCCCTTGGTTTCCCTCCCAGACACAAACAATTGTTACCAGTTTACTGTAGATTGTCTCTGACAGTAACAAATGAATGTATGTAGTTAAAATATGGAAATATTATATATGCTATTTTTAACTTTGTTCTTCTTACTTAAAAGTATTATTGGAATTCCCCCTTTTTCATTTGTACATATGCTGTATTGGTCGGGGTAGATTTAAAAGGCCGGAAAAGCTTGTTCCCTACTGACTCTGAACTTTGCTTCAGATGAAGCAGTTCTTTGCTTCTAGCTGCTATCAACAGACAATGTGGCCCTCCGGCCACCTGAAGCTGTCTTGCTCAAGGAGTCCTCCTGCAGTGTGACAGGAAGAGGGCTAATCCCCCTGCCAGATTTCACTAAAGAAATTCCTGGTCTTGCTAAATATCCCCACATCTGGAATTCATTCTCTCTGTATACTATATGAGATAAAAGCATTAGCCCCCACTTGGCTATTTAATTCTTTTTTCAGGTCTTGTGAGTGGTTGAAGCATTTTTGGGGCATTGTGGAGGTCATCTCTGAGAAGTGCTTTTCTGGTTTGTGCAGAGAGATTGGCAAGGGCCATGTTTATCAGATTAATGCCCCCATGCTGCTGGCAGTGGCTCCAGTATTACTTAGGTTGTGGTGAACTGTCCCTGAATGATCTTTTGCCCTTAACCTTAAAAGATTGGCTAAGTGAGTCATCCCAGCAGTACTCAGATCTATCTAAACTCACCTCTATGAATTCTGTCTCTTTCTTTTCTTTTCCCCTTGCTTTCTCTGCCTGCTGACCTTGCTGATTTTCTTTTGATGAGCTTTGTAACCCCATAGGTTCATTTTTGCTGTGCAAAAGCAGCTTGGGTCAAATCGGCCATTTCTCTAATTAAAATGTTTCAAAGAAAAATACAGTGGGTATGTCTTTAAATTTGTTTAGTTCAACTTGCTTACATGATTTTGGGATTGAACAAAGGGAAAAAAAAGGTCAGATATACTGAACCCTTCCTGTTCTTTCTTAGAGAGTAAAAATATCCAGAGGCTTTCAGATTAAAAAAAAAAAAAACTTATTTGCTTATTTTTTAAAAAAAAAACAAAACTTATTTTAAAAATAAGTTTTCCTAATGAAAATGGAACTGCTATTTGACCCAGCAATCATTCTTCTGGGAATCTACCCAAAGGAGACCTCAATGTGGGTACAAAGGGACACCTGTGCTTGGATTTTTATTGCAGCACTATTTATAATTGCAAGGACCTGAAAACAACCCAAATGCCCCAAAACAGATGACTGAATGAAAAGATGTGTATATATACACAATGGAATATTATGCATCAATTAAAATGACAAATTTGATGATTTTTTGGTAACATGGATGTACATAGAAGAAATCATATTGGCAGAAACAAGTCAGAAGGAAAAAGAAACAAAATGGTTTCACTAATATATGAAAAGTGAAATGAAAGTAAACAACTGGGGGAGGAGACCAGCTGGAGTGGCCAATAAAATAAGTTTTATTGAAATATAACTCACATACCACACCTAGAGTACATAATTCAATGTTTTTGATATATTCACAGATTTATGCGATCCCACCACAATTAATTTTAGAAAAATTTCACCAATTTTCGCCTAAAGAAATCCCATACTAATTAGCAGTCACTTCCTATTTCTCTTAAATTCCCAGTCCAAGGCAGCCATTAATTTACTTTCTGATTCTTAGAGATTTGCCTGTTCTGTACATTTCATACAAATAGATATTATGTGATTCTTTGCGAATAGTTTCTTTCATCTAGCATATTTCGGGATTCATCTGAGCTGCATGTACCAGAACTTCATTCCTTTTGCTAGCCATAATATCTCATTACATAAATATTCCAAATTCTGTCCATCCTTTGATCAGTTCATAGACATAAGGGCTGCTTCCTCTTAATTGGTCATTCTGAACAAAGCTGCTTTAAACATTCATGTACAAGGATTTTAGTGAACCTCACTTGATCTTTATAGCAACTCCCTAAGGAATATCCTACATTCTATAGATTGCATTCTTTAGATACCAAAACTACCTCTAAGGTGGTAGAATTTTGAATTAGATTCCTGATCCATTGCTTATTCCAATAGATGCTAAAAAAGATTAAATAATGGTTTCGATATAATCTGGAGTGGGTGTGTCTATAGGAATTGTACACGTGAACAGTTAATTTTCAGTTGTGAAATTTCTGCCCTCCTCCAAGGACACCCCCTTCTTTGCCCTTTTCCAGTTTTTACTTTTCCAGCTACCAGTGGTGCTCCCCACAACCCTCCTCCAGCCCCCCTGTATTTGGATTAGTATCTGCTATCACTCATTTACACTTCTGGAGTGGAATGCCGTGCGTATCTGACATTTGCATTTATGAGTTATCTTGTCCGAAATGAAAGCTCTTCTGGCGGCAGCGGACGCTCCGGGTGAATTTCTTGGGAAAATTCGTTTATTCTTGTCCAGTCTCAGGGTTTCGTGGATGATGGCTACCCACGTGGGGGGCTGGGTCGATGTGGACCGCCCCCTGTGCCCAGTTTCTCCTTCAACTAGGCCACGCATATTGTTGCTCTTGCAACAACCGGTTTAAGCAGGTGGAGGGCCAGGCACGCCTGTGGGGAGCGCGCGCACGCAGAGGGAAGCGGTGTCGACCCGCAGGCCTCCGCGTCAGGCCCACTCAGCCCCTCAGCGCCGGCTGGACCCAGCAACTCCAAGCCCCGCCTCCCTCAGTGGGAGCCAGTGAGTGCCACAAATCAGAGAGGCCGACACATCGCCCTGCTCAGGCGGCCTGCAGCCAATCGGCTCACGCGTGTAATTCCGCGCCTGGCCAGGAGGCTGGCAGCAGCGTTGAAGCGGCGACGGCGGGAGTCGCTGTTGAGGCGGCCGCGGGCGCGGGTCGCGTCGGCGCTTCTCTGCCGGGCGGGCTGGGTTGGCAGCTTTTGGCGCCTGGCGGTGAGGGCGGGCTCCCCGGGCGGGCGGAATGGCCCCTACATAAAGTGGTAGGCGAAGCGGCTGAGCCCAGGATGCTGGGGAGGCGGCGCGGCGGCTCCTCACTCATCCCAGGTAAGGGGGACGCCGCGCTCGCTGCGGCTCCATTCGGAGCGCCGCCCCGGCCCCGCCGACCTCCCGCCGCCGCCCACCTGGCTCCGAGCCCTGCCTGCCTCAATCCTGGCATCCCTTGCCTCCACGTTGCCTCCCGGCCGCACATCTTCAGGGCTGCCACCGGCAGTTGTCCAGCCCCGCAGCCCCCAGCCTGACGCCCCTCGTTCTGTCGGGGCTGGGGGCTTGCACCCGCACCCCTTTTTCGTCGCCAGCCTTTCCCGGTCTCGGGCTTCGCGGCGGCCGTGTTCACTCGCGCCGTGATCGGCCTCCCGCCCTCTCCCCGCTCCCCCTTCGCCCTCCTTTCTCCGCGCACGCACCGCGCCCCAGCCCCCGCAGTCCTTCGAGGCGCCTTCCGGGGACAAGGTCTCCAAGCCGCGGGATCAGACTTTCTGCGCTTGTCTCTACCTAGCGCGGTTGCCACAGGCTCACCCCCCCAACCCGGCCGGCCCCTTTATACGGTTTCTTCTCTCCATCTCAGTTGTCCACCCTACCCCCATCTTCTCCTTGTGCTCCCTGACGCCTTCCTTTCCCAACTGGCCTCTTCTCCCTTCACTTTCATCGACCACTATCTTTAAGACTTTCTTTCCTTTATGCATCCTTTATAAACCCTTAGAAACCTTAATACTTTCCTGAATGTCAAGCCTATAGTTTTAACACCTCTTTCAATGAACACCCGTAACATGTAAAGTGTCAGCCCAGAATCTGGCACACAGTAGGCCTGGCTCATGGTGGCTTGTTAACCCCCTTCCTCCTTGCAGGCCTCTCTAGATGGTGGTAGACTGTCCAGTATCCGAGGACTTTGACCCATTACCTGAAGCGTGTTATGGGAAATGACAGGATGAATTAGTGAACTCCAAGTGTGATAAAGGAATTAAATCGACACTTATTTGACTCATTGCATTTAATCAGAAGTATCTGAATTCTATCTTTATGCTTTATATTATATTAATTGACTTTATAACGGGTTCTTAGTGATTTTAGAATCAAATTACCCCCTTCCCCGCCACCTCATCCATGTATAGTATTTACTGAGCCTTTCCTTTTAAGGCAGAAAGATCCCCTATCCTCCCTGCAGAAATAGCATTGTATGTGAGCCGTATTTCACTTGTTTATCAGCTGAACTGTCCAGTCCTGCAGTGAATTTTTGTCCTTTTAAGAGCTGGAGGAATGTTTAGATTTCTTGGAATCAGCTGCTGAAGGGATCAGCTATGCTTAGGAGAGAATGTCCTGACAAGTTCCTAAAGAGTGAAAGAATAATCCCAACACCTTCCTGGCTATCAGAGAAAAAAAGCAGAAGTCAGTTTTTTTAAAGAGTAGAATAAATTTGACATTTTAAAATTTTGTAAGCAGTGTTACTGGCCTCAAGTCATTCTTGTCACATTTTTACTTTGATGGTCTCCAAGCCTGGTTCAGTCAAATAGTTAGTTGACTTTTTCTGCCTCTGGGATCTCCAGGGCAGGCTGGAGAAAATCATTAACTGTGCTGCTGGTGCTGGTCTGAATTTTTGGATTCCAACTGTACTCAAAATGTGTGGGAATTCTTCAACTTTCTGGCTATGTCCTTTTGTATACTAAAATCTAAGTGACTGTTTATAGATTTTTACCATTGTCCTCTAACCATCCTACTCTTCTCTTCACTGCTTATTACCTCCCACTTCACAGAAGAAACTGATGGGCTTCAATTTTGAGCTCTTAAGGATCTGTCGTTTTTCTGTGTGTGTACTTTTCTTGATTTCTCATCTTTTATTTCAAAGGAAGAGGTGATGCTAACAGCTTAGATTTCGCCCTATAGTCTTTCTTTTTCTGCAACCTGCATACAATCTCAGGTTTCTACAATGTAAAACAGAAACAAAATCTTCCATTGATGCTTCCTCTTTTGTCTCTCAGATTAACGTGACATTCATTAGGGTTTCATTTTTTGTTCTCTGTTCTCTAATTTCCTTGCAGGATTGCATTTCCTTTTAGGCTTCAAATAGCAACTGTGTTTTCATTATTTTCAAAGATGTATATTTAGTCCCCATTTTTCTTAAACTTCAGGTATTTCCATTTTCATCTATCTATTGGATAGCTGTACTTGCATACTTGATACCTCAAACCTATTTTATTCCCCTTTCCCTTCTCTCTAGTCATAGCCCCCTTCTAGCAGATACACAGGATACCTCTGTTTTAAGGTATCTTAAGGTGTTCTAAGATACTCTGTCTTAAGACAAAGACCCCGTCTTAAGATCTTTACCCTAGAAACCTTAGAATCCTCTTCTTGCCTCACATTAAATCTATTACAGCTCATACTTCAAATCTTCTTTCTCTCCTTATTGCTGGAAGATTGGTTGATGTCTGGGTTTTTCCCCATGAGCAGTTGCCTCATGAGCCTTCCTTGCTTCTGGGTCCTGTATTCTAGTTCATCCTCCACACTGCTGTGATTAATATAGGTTACATTTCTAAAATGTAACTCTGATCATGTCACTGGTTTTATTTATAACTTCATTAGCTCCTAAATGCTAAATGAACCAGGCCTATAGGATAGCTTCATTTTAATTCTGGGATCATGATTCAGAAAAGAAAGCATTATGGAAATATTCCGTCCAGCACTACCCTGGAGAGGGTGAGAAAAGGATCTGTTTGGATGCTCTGTATACCCTTCCTGACTATCCATTTCTTTCTCAGTTTGGGTGGGTTATGACTTTTTTGTTCCCACAGTATCCCGTACATACTATTACCTTCATTTTTACCTTCTTATAACGATCTGTTTTTGTAATTTTCTCCTTCAGCAGACTCATTAAGGAAAGAGGCTGTGTCATATCTCATTGTGTCTCCAGTTACAACAAAGTGCCAGGGTGCTCTGTAAACCAGTAGTTTTTAAAAGACATGATACCTGAGCTGAACTAGACACGGGGAGGAAAAGAGAGATGGACATTCTTGAAAAATGTATGGGAGTCTATGATAACCTGATGCATTTGGGAAAGAATTGGTATTTGGAATGGAAGAAGGAGACTTGACACATGATGAGATTAGCCTGGGAAGGTATAGAGATGCAATTCATGAATGGCCTTTATGTGTCTTGCTGCAGGATTTTATTTTGATCATAGTAGGGAATCTCTGAAAAATCTTAACCTGGGGAGATACAAAATCTGACTTCTTCCCATCTTAGCCTTCATGTCTTACTGCCTTTTGTTTCAGTCAAAAAATTACCAATTTCCTGAACATGCTTACATGACTTCTCCATAGGGTACCCTTTTTTACTTTAACCACCTACCTTGGATTACATATGCTTGTGGTTACCTCTGCAGCATTGCCTTTCTCTCCTTTTCCAATTCAGCTTTTGATCACTACAGTCAAAACTCCTATGATGGTTGCATTTGCGTATCTTTTTTCTAGGCTCTAAGTTTAGGACTTTAGAAATTAAGATAGTGTTGGGCTCATGCCTACATTCCTTGCTCTGGAAGACATAAGCATTGGAATGAGTATTGTGATCACATGTATTTTGAGACCAGTACCTTTGATTTCTCTGGTAACATTGTAGAGAATGGGTTAGAGAGGGCCAAGACTGACACAAAGAGACCAATTAGGGGAGGTTCAATAGAGGAGATTTTAATAGTTGTCTGTTATTCTGAAAATTAATTGCTTTCTGGTTTATCTGATACTCATATATCCACTGCACTTGAACTTTCAAAGAATTTATATGCTAACAGGTAAACTAACTACACTACAGTTGCAGTGTAACATGTAAATCAATGTCTTTTTGCCAGTTGTTTGAGGTCATAGAAGAAGGATGCTTGATTTAGGGAAGGATAAGGAGAAGAAAGGGGGACTGAGAAGAAACTATATAAAAGAGAGGAACAGGCATTACACAGAAAACACAGCAGGAGCAGAGGCCAGATATGGGGCTACCTAGGTGAATAGAGAATGGCTCTGAAGGGCAGGTTGCATGAGATGGGTGCTGAGAGGTAAAGTTGGAGGATGAGCCGTGTGTAAAGTAAATGCCACAAAACCTCTGTTCTTTAAAATCGCTTTCACATTTTGTCCATTTGGTTGTCACAGCAGCACTGAAAGGAAAGAAAACTTGCAGGTGTTCCTTTATCCTTTGTATTTTTTCCTCCAGTCTTCTTTTTAATTTCCACTCTTAATTATGTATGAAAAGAGGACTATTATCATTAGCCCTATCTTATGGATGAGGGAACTGACAGTGATTTATCTAATTTTATCTGGCTAAAAAATACCAATTTCAGATTTGAGCCTGGGTCTATTTTTTTTTTTTTGAGACTAGGTCTATTTTGGTTTTCTTTTGTTGTTTTTTGTTGTTTGTTTGTTTGTTTGAGACTAGGTCTAGCTATGTTCACTGAGGTAGTCCTGATCCTTCAGACTCAAGCGATCCTCGGCCTCAGCCTCCCAGGTATCTGGGATTACAGGTGCCTGCCACCACACCCAACTGCTTTTTTGAGACCAGGTCTCACTATGTTGCCTGGGGTAGTCTCGAACCCGCGAACTCAAGTGATCCCTGGCCTTTTGCCTCCCAGCACTTGGATTACAGGTGCCCACCACCATGGCCGACCTATACTATACTTATTTTACATTAATTCAGTGCCATCTTTTTTTCTTCTTTCCTATTCCAGTTACTTTTAACTCTGAAAGGTAAGAAGATAGTAAAAAAAGTACATAACTTTGAATTGCTGTGAAAGTAATTCATAATTTGAGCATATTTGCTTTGTTTTCTTTGTGTTCTCTGTCATGGATGGTTTAACCAAAAGATAAGCATGAGTGAAGAATCTAAAAGAGGAACGGTTGCCTACAATGACCCTCTGATTTTACAGGCCTGAGAATTTTAGAACATGTTAAAAGAATTCTGTATTTCATTTTAACTTTATTATGAAAAATTTTAAACATATAAAAATATACAGAAAATTATATTGAGCCCTCAAATACCCATCACTTCAATATTATTGATTCATAGCCATTTGTTTCTCAGGCATTTTTGAAGCAATTCCTGGACATCATTTCCTTTAACTTGAACTATTGAAAAACCTTATGCTTGAGTGTAACTTGTATTCTTGTCACTACTGGTGATCTAGGCATTAGGTTCAGTCCTCAGTATTTGACTAGCTCTGTTCCCTCCTGACAATTGGTTTTATTGAAAAAGCCCAGAATGCTTTTTCTTTAAGAAGTGAGGTTTCAACAGACTTTCAAAATTGTCAGCTGTGTGTCTACCATATTCTTTCTACCTTTGGTTGGAGGTGGTACTAGTTCAAGTGTTAAAGTGTTTGCTGGGAAAAGGTGTTCTCAGTTTGCTGCTCTAACTACAAGTTGGCTTAGAATTAGTTGTAATCATGGGTTTGTTTGAATCAGTTTTGAGGTTTCTATTGAATGGTGAAGCTGTCATTGAAATGTATCCCTTGTTAATTCATTAGTTCAGCGTGTTAAACAATTATTTTTCCTTTTGCTAAAAAGTACAAATGAATAGAAAAACAAGTTACAGACTGGACTTTAGACAGCAGATAAAGTGGCATTGACTGCTGCTATTTGCCACATTAGTTGTCATCATGAACATGGAAAAGCAAGGAGCTAATGATTGCCAAAGGAAAGGAGGTTTTTTGGATTATTACATTACTGTACTCTATATCTTGTGGGATCTTGCTCAGCATCTCTTTGGACCTTGCATGTGACTGGCTACTTTCCTGACTAAAAGCGCAGGTATGAATGTGCTTTGTCAGTGTGCATGACTGGGCCCATACATGTGCACTGGGTGTTGGATGTGACCTTGCTGTCTATCCCTCTGCTTTTCTTGACTGATACTGTTTTTGATTAAAAGTATTTATAAGATTTGCAACAGAAGTGTAATATTAACACTCCTCTCTGGAGCATGATTTCTGGTAGTCTGCTTTATTTGAGATGCTGGGAAAGAGCAGTTCTGTAGTGATTTCTCAGATATAGTTCTATATTTATTTCAGTGTTTCAATGCTCTTCTTTCCCCTAGAGCTACAAACAAAACTCAGTTCTCTGGTGTTCACTTCTAACTCAGCCTCAGCTCTGTAAACATCCCCGTTGAAATAATATTGATTCTGCTTATCTGAAAGTAGAGGGAAGTTGAGTTTAAAGTACACATCTTCTTTAGCTTGTCATAGGTTTGTATCTAGATAAGCCCATCATTCATTGAAAAGATCTTAAGTTAATTTGCATTTAATTCACCTAACCTGCTAAATATCTTAGCTTTTAGCTTGACCTACCTTAAATGAGCACAGAATACTTATATTAGCTTACAGTTGGGCATACTCATCTAACATAAGTTCTGCTTTATAATAAAGTGTTGAATGCTTATTGACTTTATTGAATACTATACTGAAAATGATAAATAATCTGTTGAGTACTGGTTCGCCCTCATGATCGCTTGATGACTGGAAACTATAGCTTGCTGCTGCTGCCCAGAGAAAATCTACCTCATATCTCTAGCTAGGAGAAGATAAAAATTTGAAGTACAATTTCTCCTGAAATCAAATCACTTTTGTACCATTGTAAAATCAAAATATCATAAGTCAAACCATTCTCAGTTTGAGACTGAGTACTGTGTGTGAGTATGTAAGTATACATGTGCACAGTGGTCAAGACCAGCTTTTACTTTACTTTATTCTTAAAGTGCAGGGCTGTTTTTTCCCCCCAAGAATTTGAGAAGAATCAGTATCAAGGTCTGAGTAGAGACACCACACCATTTCTTTTTTGGGAAAACATACCTCCCAATTTAATTCATTCATTGATACTTTTTGAAGACTCAATGGGCACTAAGAGTTGGTGCTTTGTTACGCGTGCTGTGATAGGGGAACGAACATAGACGAAGGGGTCTGCACTTCAGGACCTTAAAATCTTAATTTTCAGAGTAAAAATGTAATCTTTAGAATAAGTAAAAAAAAAAAAGGAGACCTTTAAACATTTAGGTTTCGAGAGATGATAAGGAGAATGCTACTTGGGCTTTAGATTGTACAACTATAAAATGAAACCTACATGATTCAAAGTTCCTTTTAGCACCAATGCTCTCTAATACTATGTCTTCAAGTTCAGAAACATCCTAAGACAAAAATTAGGCCTAGGAAAAAAATACTGTTTCTGAGGAAGCAACGTCCCCTTTTCCTTTTTAGTATCCCTTATATGCCTTTGACCACCATATTACTTGCTTTCTAGTAATAGAGAATTTTGAAGAGGATATAGAATCCCCACCACCACCACCACATGCACACACATATACCATGTATGTTGGGGGAAACAGGTTTAATTTAAAATACAAAAGAAAAACTTGAAAGAAATCTCTCAGATTGTGGTAATTGACCCAAGTATTCAAGTATGCTTGGAGATATGGCAAGGTTTTCTTTTCCCTTAAATTATCTTTTAGTGAAAAGGGAGCTGAACTTTTTTGGCTCTCTGAGCAACTCATAGGGGTTGGTAAAACAAATGCCAATGAAAGGTAGCAAAAAAGGGAACCAAGAAGAAAGTAGTTGATACATTTCCTTAAAAAGATTGGTGTGATTGAAAGCATTGTTCAGGATAAGAAATATTAGAAAAATACTAGTCACAAGGTCTTGAGGAGCCAAAGTCTCATCTGATGACTTCACTGGTTGTGTTTTTGAAATGAGACTGGTTGATCTGCAGAATGATGAAGCTGCATTTAGAAAATTGAAGCTAATTTCTGAGGATGCTCATGGCAAAAACTGCTAACTTTCATGGCATAGATCTTATCTTTGACAAAATGTCTTCCACAATCAAAAAACGGCAGATTAAAGCTCATGTTGATGTGTAAGCCAACCAATGGGTACTGCTTCATCTGGTCTGTGTTGGGTTTGCTACAAAAGCAGTAGTAACTCAGATTTAAAGATTTCTCATGCTCAGTCTGCCAAATCTGGAAGAAGGTGATAGAAATCATGGCCTGCAATTTGTAAGCAAAAAAGAAATGAAAGAGATGGTCAATAAAGTGATTCTAGACAGAATTGGGAAAAACGGAAAAGTCTTACCAGTCTAGTTACTTGCTCCCTGAAATGCTGAAGAAGCCCAAGTTTAAATTGTGAAAACACAAGTTGACTCATGGTGAATGTAATAGTTTCTGGAGAAGAGATAATTGCTAAAGTTGAGTTAGCTGATGTGTATCAGCTACCAATCCAAAAACCTGTTTAAAATGGAGACTTTCAATGGTGATAAAGGCCTTATTTGTTGGGGGGAAAAATAGAGAATTGCCTTCATTTGAGTCCTTGAGACACACTGGAATGTTATTCAGCAATCAAAAAGACAAGCTTAAGGGGGGAAGGTGGGAAATAAGGGGTACATACAACCATACAAACATGACCAATATTGTATGATAATTACAAAATAAAAAATTTTTTAAAAAGACAAACTTAACACATTTGTGACAACATGAATGGAGCTAGAAGGAGTCATGCTAGTGGAAATAAGCCAGCAAGAAAAAGAGAAATATTGGATGATCTCACCTATATATGGGATATAGGGGAAACAAATAAAATGACCAAAAAAAAAGTTAAAACAAACTGACAGCAGAACTAAAGCATAAAGCAAAGGAGAGGGAGGTTGAAAGTTGGGGAGGGATGAGCACAAGAGAATAAAATGACAGTTCACGGGTGACAAGGTGGTAGGAAAATCTCAGGGTATACAATGATGTAAAAAATATATACATGTGCCATCAATTTAAAAATGAGAAAAAAGAACTGCTAAAAGAGGTACATTCTCAGTCGCTTTACTTTGAATAACAAAGTTTTATTTTGGGAATGTATTAATTAGCTTGACCACAATTAGTGCTGCCAAAACTGACATGCGTATGAAACACAAGTTGGATGTCTTAAAATAAGCACTTTCAAGGCCATTTTGAAAAATAATACCAGGCTTTGAGTGGAAGAATCACAAGTTCTGACTTATGTTTTCAAAAGATCTCTCTGACTGTTGATTGAGAATAGACTCTAGGGGCCAGGAATAAAAGGATGTCTGCCAGTAATTCTGGGAGAGGTGCTGGTTATACTGCTAGAAAAAGTGTTGAGAAACAGTTACATTATGACTAGATTTTGAAAGCAGAACCAGTGACTTTCTTAACTTTGTTCAGATTGGTTGTAAGATATGAGAATAAGATGAATCAAATATGTAGTAAATATTTTAAAATTAGGCATATACCACACATTTTAACCTAGCAATGCTTCTTTTAAAAATTTCGTTTAAGATAATAATTATTTGTACAAAGATATTTGTATATTTATCACAGTGTTGTTTATAATCATGAACATTTAAAAATAAATAATAAAGGATTAGCCATATAAACAATGGTAGATTCTTTTAGTAAAGTGTTGTGTAGTCATTAAAATGATTTAAAAATATGTCTCTGGACAAGGAAACACTAATAATGTATTTCTAGTTTTTGTCTTTTTATATATTTTTATGGGAACTTACCTCATATTAAAAGGAAATTGATATCAGATACTTTTTGTTGTTACTATAATAACTTAAAGGCCTCTCATATTAACTTTTAACTGATGAATGTTTTGTATCTGATATGTATGTGGGTAAGATTTTAGAGAATTGTCTTGTTTTTTACAGTTTGAATTTTAATTGTGAAAATAATTTGCGAAAGAAGTTGAATCATTTGTCACCTATTAAATTTTTATTATCAGAAGTTAGTAAGTTAAATGTAATTATTTTTTTCAAAAATTTTTTCCTTTTTAGTGTAATTTCATTAGTGAGTTCTGCTCTTCTCTCATGTAACATTCATTTTGTAGCCACCCCACCCCACAAACTAATGGAATGTACTAGAAGAGTCATTCCTGTGTAACGATCTAAAATAAAATCAACCATTATTAGAGTTTATTGCATCCCTGAGAGCAGTTCTCTTTGCCTCATTAAGTTAGTTTGGTTTGCTTTGTTCAGATTTAAATGAATTTTTATTTCATTTAACCGTTCATTTAAGGGAAAATATGAGATCATTTTTCTAGGATCATTGGTTCTGTGAAACCCATTATTTAATATATTCCTATCACCACTAAATAATGTTTGATCAGAAACATTAATTGGAAGGTTTAGGATCACAGTCTCCTGTTCCTGGTCTTTTATTGTCTGTCTACCATTTTCTCATGTTTCACCTTAATGTTTTTAAACCATTATACAGTAAAATTTACTTTTTTTGAGACATAGTTGTTTTTTTTTAACTACATACATTGACTCATCTAACAACTAGTACAAGTAGAGTGCAGAAAAGCTCCATCAACCCAGAAAACACCCTTGTGTTATATCCTTTTATAGTCACAGTCCTTTGGCAGCTACTGACTCGTAGTTGTGTCTTTTTGAGAATATTCTATGAATAGAATGATTGTGAAGCTGCCTTCTTTCACTTAGCATAATACCTTTGAGAGTCATCCAAGTTGCTGATTTTATCAAGAGTTTGTTTCTTTTTCTTGCTGGGTAATGTTCCAGTAAAGAATGTACCACAGTTTTTCCAAGTTTACCAACTAAAAGACATTTAGTTCATTTTCATTTTTTTGTGATTATGTCAGAACAGCTGTGTATGTTCATGTGTGTTTTGTGTAACATGGGCTTCATTTCTGAGATAAATGCTTAGGAATGCAATTCTTGGGTTGTATGGTAAATGGTTGGGTTGTAAAAAATATGGGCAAGAAGTTAAAACTAATAAACTGACAGCAGAACTAAAGCATATCAGGAAGGGAGGGGCAGGGAGGGTGAAATCCAGAGAGGGATGAACGTAAGAGATCGAGGGTTCACCAGTGACATGGTGATACAAAAACTTTGGGGTGTACAATGATGTAAGAAAATATATATATATATATGTTATCAATAAGAAATATATATGGATAAAAAATGGTTGGATTGTAAAAAATATATATTTGCATTTATTAGAATCTGCCAAACTTTTCTGAGTAAATGTGTCACTGTGCATTCCCAGTAATGTGCACATAGTATGCAACCCATTACTCCTTATCCTCATCAATGCTTGATATTGTTGGTATTTTTTATTTTAATCATTCTAATTAGAGTGTAGTAGTTTTTTAAAAGAAAATATTATTGATATAAAACCCTATGAAATTCATCACAATCTATATTTAGAAATTTTCTCAAAAAGAAATTATATAGTAATATGCTCTAACTTTAACCTCAGGCAACTACTAATTTTCCTGTCTATAGATTTGCCTATTCTGGATATTGCAGATAAATGGAATCATACAATAGGGCTTCATTTACTTAGCATAATGTTTATCATCAGTACTCTATTCTTTTTAAGGCTGAATAATACTTTAGTGTATGAGTACACCAACCTTTATCCATGTGTCAGTTAATAGACATTTGGGATTTTACTACATTTTGACTACAAATGATGATGCTTTGAATTTTTGTGTACAAGTTTTTGTACATGTTTTAATTTCTCCTGGGTAGAATTGCTGGATCCTATGAAAACTCTATGTTTAACCCTTGGAGGAACTGCTAAGCTGTTCCCTCCACCTCAGCCACAACCATCAACCCCTATATTTATTCATTTTGTCCCTTTCTCTATGCTCCCTCCTTCTTAATCCTAGAATTCTCATTTCATTTATTAATGTCTGCTAGTTTTGGTGTTTTACTTTTGAAGTGTCCGCTATGTAAATTTCCAATAGCTCTTTGTCATTTTGACTTGCTCTACTACAGAAGACCATCAAGCTCATTCTATTTTGCCATGAACGACATGTCATCTATCCTTATGCCTGAAAGGTATTCTATAGTGTGGATATCCATTTTCTTGATTCAGTCTGCTGTCAGCGGATATTTAGTTTGCTTCTGGGTCATAGTTGTTGCAAATAGTGCTAAATAAACATCGTAGAGCATGCAGTATTTTTACTTGCATAGATGTCAAGGAGTGGAATGGCTGGATCATATGCATTTACATTTTTAGTTTTTGAAGATAAATCTAGATAATTTTCCATAGCGGTTACACCAGTTTACATTCTGGCAAACAGCATGATTGAGTTCCTTTTTCTCCACATCCTCTCCAGTGCTTGTTGGGTTTTAAAAAATATGTGCCATTCTCATGGTTGTGAGTAACATCCTTATTCAGCACAATGCTGGATTTCCAAAGTCCCTGAGTGGGTATGTATTTGAATCACCAGCTGTAGGAGAGCTCCATACAGAGCCACTCTTCCCTCTTGTTAGTTGTTCCACTGTGATATTGGTGAAAATACAGGTCAGTTGCAGTTTTTCCAACCCCATTTCACTGGTCTGTTGTTGCTAGTATTTTCTTTAGTCATCCTTTTATATTCCAGGGTTACTGATTTTGCTCTACTGCAGTTTAGTTATGAATATATGGACGAGGTGAGCGAGCTCGTTGTCTTTGGTGTACCACCATCTTGCTGGACTCCAAACTATTTTTAATTTTTACTTTTATTAATTTATTTATTTTTGCCAACTCTTTTAAAGTGATACACGTTTTACAATCCCACCCATCTGCTGTGTAGGGTTTTCAGTTTTTTCCATATACTCACCAATACTCACTTATTGTCAATATCATATAGCCGTCTAATAGATGTACGGTGATATTTAATGATTTACATTTTCCTAAAGACTAATGTTGTTGAACATTTTATGTGCTTATTGACCATTCATATGGAGAAATGTCTACTCAGATCCTTTGCTCAGTTTTAACTGGATAAATATCTTTACTGTTGAATTCTAACAGTTCTTAATACATTCTGGAAACAAGTTCCTTATAAGATACTTGCAAATACTTTCTCCTAGTTTTGGAGTTTGTCTTTACTTTCTGAGAAAGCTTCTTTCTAAGACTTCAACTGTAGAAGTCTTAGAATCTCCATCTCTCTAGCTAAAATGTAATGGTGATAACTGGTGACTAATTTGTAAACAGCCATAATGTGATGATAAAATTACTTTTCTTTTCCTATTAGATGTTGATCATCTTTCTGAAGTAGACTCTCCATGGCCTGAACATTTTCAGAAAATCATCTTAAGCAAGATAGCTGTTTAATAACAAGATACCCATATCAAGATGGTTGGGAAACTGAAGCAAAACTTACTATTGGCATGTCTGGTGATTAGTTCTGTGACCGTGTTTTACTTGGGCCAACATGCTATGGAATGCCATCACCGGATAGAGGAACGTAGCCAACCCCTCAAATTGGAGAGCACAAAGACCACTATGCGAAACAGCCTGGACATCAAGGCCAACAAAACCTTTGCCTATCACAAAGATATGCCTTTAATATTTATTGGAGGTGTGCCTCGAAGTGGGACCACACTTATGAGGGCCATGCTAGATGCACACCCTGATATTCGCTGTGGAGAGGAAACCAGGGTCATTCCCCGAATACTGGCCCTGAAGCAGATGTGGTCTAGATCAAGTAAAGAGAAAATACGTTTGGATGAGGCTGGTGTTACTGATGAAGTACTAGATTCTGCCATGCAAGCCTTTTTATTAGAAATCATTGTTAAGCATGGGGAGCCAGCTCCTTATTTATGTAATAAAGATCCTTTTGCCCTGAAATCCTTAACTTACCTTGCTAGGTTATTCCCCAATGCCAAATTTCTCCTCATGGTCCGAGATGGCAGGGCATCAGTACATTCGATGATTTCTCGAAAAGTTACAATAGCTGGGTTTGACTTGAACAGCTACAGGGACTGTTTAACCAAGTGGAATCGTGCCATAGAGACTATGTACAACCAGTGTATGGAGGTTGGTTATAAAAAATGTATGTTAGTTCACTATGAACAGCTTGTCTTGCATCCTGAACGGTGGATGAGAACACTCTTAAAGTTCCTTCATATTCCATGGAACCACTCAGTATTGCATCATGAAGAGATGATTGGGAAAGCTGGGGGAGTATCTCTGTCAAAGTGAGTAGAATAATGTTTTTTATTTTTGACTCTGTATGTAGTAAATAATGATGAGCATGTGTGTGTGTATGAGTGTGTTTGTGTATGTAGAAGCTATAGACTTTTTTTTTGCATAGATAGAACTTCATTGCTGAGTTTTTAAAATTTTTTCTAACCAATTCATTATAAACCTATTTGTTCATTTATTTTTCAAATTTATGAATTATGTATTTTATTTATTTGGTGATGGCAAACTAATTTATAGGCAATGAAAGACCTTTTTCTTTTTCACTGACCTCAAGCTTTAATGTCTAATTGCATTAGCTTCTGATTTCTAATTTTTCGATGTCTTCATTAATAAGGATAGTTAATTTTTGTGTGGATTAAGGTTAATATGGGGAAATGCATCTACCATATTGGTTAGCATGTAATGAAGTATAAGCATTTATACTTACAAAAACTGGGTAAATTCATTTTGATGTGAATCATCTGGAAAAAAATATTGGATAAGCTCCTAGAAACATACAATTTACTAAAATTAAGTCAAGAAGAAGTAGAAAGACTAAACAGCCATTAGCAAATACAAAGATTGAATCAGTAATCAAAAACCTTCTGAGAAAAGCCCAGAAAAAGTATATGGGTTTATGGCAAATTATACTGAATTTTCAAAGTACTGATGCTAATCTTCCTAACTCTTTTCCCAAAAACAGAAGAGGAAACACTTCCAAACTCATTTTACAATGCCACTATCACTGAAATCAAAGCTATACCAAGGTAGTATCATAAGAAAATGAAATTACATTTCAACATCTTTATGAATATAGATATAAAAATCCTCAATAAAACTTGTCAGCTGAATTCAGCAACACAGCAAAAAGTTTATATACCTGGACCAAGTACTATTTATCCTAGAAATGCAAGGATGGTTGAACATAGGCAAGCTAATCAGTGTGTTACTCTACACTAATAGGATGAAAGATAAAAAGCACATGATCATTTTAATAAATGCAGAAAAATCATTTCACAAAATTCAACATCCATTTGTTATAAAAACTCAATAGAGTAGGTATAAAAAGAACTTACATCAAGCAATTAGAACCATTTATGGGGGTGGACTGTTAACACCATTATTAATAAGCAAACACTGAAGGAAAGTTTTTCCTCTAAGATCTGGTACAAGCTAGGATGCTTGCTTTCACTGTATATTCACACCATATAGGAAGTTATAGCTAAGCTATTAGGTAATAAAAAATAATCAAAGATATCCATATTGGAAAGAAAGAAGCAAAACTATATTTGCTGATAGCATTCTATTTTTAGAACACCTAAGGCTATTAAAAAAATATTAGAGCTGGGCCGGGCATGGTGGCTCATGCCTGTGAGCTTCAGTCTATGAAGTGGCCGGGGCTAGGGATCGTGGTTCGAGTCCCGCCTGGGGCCCGTAGGGAGACCTAGTTCCAAAAAAGTAGCTGGGCGTGGTGGCGCGCGCCTGTCATCCCAGCTACCTGGGAAACTGAGGCTGGGGATGGCTTGAGTCCGTGGTACCGGGCAACGAGAGCCTGCGGTTCCACAAGCAAAAATAGCGAGACCTAGTCTCAAAAAAAAAAAAAATAGAATAAAATAAAATACTAGAGCTAATAAATTCAGGAACGTTGTAGTATAGAAAATAAACATATAAAAATCAGCACTTTTTTTTACACTAACAGTTAACTATGCAAAAAGCAAATCATTTAAACAGTCCCACTTAAAATAGCTTAAAAAAATGCCTATTTATGACCCATCAAATCCATTCCTGAGTATATAATAGGAAGAAGTTATACACTAAAGAAAATTACACCAAAAGACATACGAAAATATTTATAGCAACATTGTTTATAATACTAATAATAAAAAACTGGAAATGAACCCATGATTATGTAGTTTGTTCATGTGATGAGAAACTACTTAGAACAAACTGCTGATACATACAACATGATTGAGTCTCACAGATGTGTTTCACATAAAAAAGTCCGACACAAACAAGTTTATAATCATGTTTTCTGTTTATAAAGTTCAAAACTAGGTAAAACTCATCTTTGTTGATGCATGTTAGAATCGTGGTTTTCTTAGTGGCACTAAGTAGAATATACAATAGGGAAGGCACTTTGGACATGGAATGTCTTTTGTCTTGTTCTGATTTGTGATCATGTGAGTATATACAAAAAATTTTGAATTAAATACTTTCTAAAAAGTTACTTTTATGAAGTTCTATTTATATTCCTTACTATGAAAGATAGTCTGGAAAAAATACACATTTTATTGCTGTCAATGTACAAATCAAGAGGAAATAATATTTATGCAATTCAATTATTGTAGAAGGAAATTCAACTACAGTTTCATTATTTGTAACTGCCAAGAGCCTTAATAAAGGTGTAAGATGTTAAGACAATTTATCTTTGAGATAAAGGCATAACCTAGGTCTAACTGTATCTCCTATTTCATTTCTGATAATTTTAAATATTTTGTCACATGTATATTTCTTGAAGTCCAAGGAAATTGCTAGTAATATTTAGCCTGCTTGGTTCTATTATTTCATATGGAGAGCCAAAGCAGAATGAGCATGTGAGGGAACTTTGAAAATGAAGTGCCAACGTTTTTACAATCATTTTTAGGCCATAAAAAATAATGAAATCTGTTTCTTGAAAAGAATGCAAAACTGGGCGAAACACCAAGATGTTGCTACACAAAGAAAATAAAACAGATAATACCACAACAGAGCTGTTTTCATCCCACAGTGTTCAAGGAACTGAGGAATACAGATCTCAACATGACCTGTTCATGGGGGAAAGGAAGGGAAAGGAGAGGAAGGGACATTTTAAATTTTTTTCTTGATTTTTTTCTTACTATTGACCTAAACCTAGAGATACTGATTTTATCTGAAGAACCAGAAACAGATCTCTCCAGTTTATTAATGTATTCAACAAGTGTTTATTGACCTGCTATGTGCCTAGTACCAGTGTAGGCACTAGAGACACAGCAGTGAACTAGAGTAAAAAATTCCTGCACCTATAACCATATGGTGAAGGAAGAAGTAGGGCAGGAATGTATACACATATAGTGCAGTTTTCAGTGAACTTAGATTAGATAGCTGCTTGTCTGGTTTAGTCTTCAGCTAATCATATATCTACAACTGCTGGTTTAATACTGCTTTTGAAATCCCACTACCCTTCCTAATGAGACCCTTCTCTAATAGCAACTCTGCTTGAATCAAGGTTGATCTGTCTAGATGAATTGCAAAGACTGGAATAAGAAAAAGACTGAAATAATATGGGGATTTAGAATAATGGTATGATATCTTACACAAAGAAGTAATGATATTGGATCCTAAAGTCAATGTAGATAAAAGCTGAAATTAACAGAAGAGAGAAATAGTAGGAAGGCTAAATTAAAAATTAAAGTTGGTAATTTAAGATCATCAATAAAAAGGTAAACCTTTTGCAGTATCAATAAAGGTTAAAAAAGCATGCATATCACAAAGGATGAGAAAGGAGAAATAATCACATGTAAAAGTAATGAAAAGATTATATGAGACTATTACATGAAAACACATTTGTATTAACTATGGAGATAATAACTGGTTCTTCAAGATGGATGGAAAATTAATACATTCACTAGTGTAAAAGACATTGAAATGGCAACTAAGATACCATTTTAGAAATGCACAGATAATTCACAACCGATTATTTCTAATCTTTTGGGGAGAGGAGTACAATGTTATTAAACTACTTTACATCATAGTAAAAGATGGGAAAATCCCAGATTGTTTTATGAAACCCTGGTTTGGTCACACAACCAAATAGAAATTATAGAAAAGAACACTTCAGGTCATTTCATCTTATGCATGTAGAGGCTAAAATAAAAATAAAATATTAAGTAAACACCACTCAGCAATGTATCAAAGATTGGTAGGTTATAATCATCAAATCATTTTTACTTCAAAAATAGAGAATAGTTCATGTCAGAAAATCTTGTAACCTAATTCACCATATCAATAAAGATGATATTTTTCAGTGCTGAAAAGGACCTTGGTAAAATTCAGTTGTCATTTATAAAAATAAAAAAATATAAAAATATATAAATATATATATAAAAATATTTTAAAAAACTAAAGAAGGAATAGAAAAATTGCTATTTAATTATGGGATTTATTTACTTGGCATGTTTTTACTGAGGACCTATTATGTGCCTAGTAATGTATTCAGGCTATTTTATAGTAGTTAACAAAACTAACAAATCCTTTCTTCATGGAACTTAGTATTTGGAAGACATTTAAAATGTCCAATTAAAACTGGAACGCATTTAAGGCCGGGCATGGTGGCACATGTCTGTAAGCGGCAGCCTAGGAAGTCACAGCTGGGGCCAGGGATCACGGTTCAAGTCCCGCTGGGGGCAACGTAGCGAGACCTAGTCCCCAAAAAATAGCTGGGCGTGGCGATGTGTGCCTGTAATCTCATCTACCTGGGAAGCTGAGGCTGGGGATTGCTTGAGTCCGTGGTACCCCGGGCAACGTGAGCCTGCGGTTCCACAGGCAAAAATAGTGAGACCTAGTCAAAAAAAAAAAAAAAAACCTTTTAGTTTATCAGATTTCACAGAAAGTGCTATGGAGAGAAATGAGACAGAGGTAGTTACCAATAATAGGTAGTTACCAAGAACTATGGAGTGGCAACAGTAGGGACATCCTGTTGGTAAAGTGAGCTAGCATGAACAAGGTGAACAAGACATAAGAGTACCTGTCCTCAAGGAAGCTATAGAAAAGTTAGGTAAGAAAACAGAAATCATAGTCACACTTCATAGTCACACTTCACTTGGACATTTTGATGTGATGCTACACACACATGAATAATATATACATATACACATATAAATAACTTTTATAAAAGTCAATTTATGTTGTTCATATATTTTAAAATCGTATCATGTTTTCTAAGCATAAAATAGTCTTTGAACATGACTTTTAATGGCATTTCCTCCTTTGTCTTACTGTTCTAACTGTATGAACTGTGTACTCTTACCCAGTCCTTTTTGCATATCCATTCCAGCTCTGATGCTATAGTCTAAGGATTTGGTTTCCTGTAGTAGTTGCAGTGGTTTGGCAGCCCACTATACCGTAGTGTTTAACTAAGACTCATAAAAGATCCATGCTTTTCAAATGAGTTGTCCTGGAGAATTGTATTTACCTCTGTCATTCCAGACTTTGGCACTGTCCCATGCCCTGAAGGGGAATGAATGCCTTCCACTACCAGTTTTGCAAAGGAAAGGAAATCCAAATGTCTTCTACTGTGAATGCTACAGAAGGAGGGGAGAAAACCTGCTGGTTCATCTTCTTGCATTGCAGGGTTTGATTGAATATGAGTGTTGAACTATAGCAGTCTGACACGTACGATGTGTCCAATGAAACTAGAGCTTACTAGAATGGTAATTAGACTATACCCCAGTACACTTCAGACTTAAATTTTGCTTAAGTGATACTTAAATTTGGTTTCTGGAACAGTTGAGAGAGTAAAAGAGATTTGATAAGCTCCATCACCCTGCAGGTTGTTATCATGGAAAGAAAATCAGACTCTTTGAACCAGATTCATTTCTCTTTAGTAACTATCCTTTTGGAAGGCAGCTATGCTCACCACTATACCACCAACGCATAACTGTATCCTTTTGAACAGAGAATGACAAGCATTTCTCTAACAGATCAATATTTTTGGCTTTGTACCGACCACACAGTTTTTGCTGTAATTCTTTGACTATGAAACTTTAAAGTAAAACCAGCCATAGGCAGGCAATATAGAAACAAGTGGGTTTGGCTATAGTCCATCAAAACTTAATTTGCAAAACAGGCTGGAGCCAGAACTGGATCATAGTTTGCCAGTCTCTGCTTTTAACAGTGTCTGTTCCTGTTGTCATCACTTCCAATATCTGAGGGTCAGAATTTTCTTAGCTTACAAAAGATCACACAGACCCAACTTCTAGGTCTGCATTCTCCCTATTAATACCTTACTGCCTCTTGTAAAAAGTAAAACCACAGAACTGAAACCTCTGTGAAGAGGGGAAAGAAGAGTCCAAAGAACTGATTTGGAGCTAAGAAGCAACTCTTAAAACTTCCAAGTGTGGAAAGTTTGTGTGGCTCATCAACCAGACAGTGACCTCCTGGAAAACTGGAGCCATACCTCCTTTCTTTTATTTATTTTGTATTCTATTCATTTATTCTTATGGCTTAACAAATGTCTTTCTTGAATCAGATAAATATAGGTAAATAAAGGAGGCACTATTGTTTGTTTTACCCCCTTTCCTGCTATCCGTACAGTTTCAATATATCTTCCACTCTCATCACATGTAGTTCTGAAGTCACACCATGTTCTCTCATGTGCACAAGTTGATGTGGACCTTCTGTGAGGAAAGACGCCACCTGAGTCCATATACGTAGACCCTGAATACCTTTAAGATACAGTTGTAGATCAGGGTTGATAACTTTTTTCCTAAAGGACTGAAGGGTAGGTTTTTAAGCTTTGGGGAACCATATGGTCTTTACCTGAGTTCCTCAATGCTGCCAAGGCAATGCAAGAGTAACCATAGATAAGATATAAACAAATGAGACTGTGTTCCAATAAAACCTTACTTATGACATTGAAACTTGAATTTCATGTGATTTTCATTTGTTATGAAATCTTATTCTCTTTATTTTTTAAAAACATCCATTTAAAAATGTAAAATCGTTCTTAAATCAAAGACCAGACAAAAAGAGGCAGCGTGACTGATTCAGCGTGACTGATTCAGCCTGTGGTCCATAGATGGCTAACCCTTTCTTAGAAGCTTCATAACTCACATCCCATCCCATGGGAGGAATGGCCTTGAGCAGGACCGGTTCACATTTAGACTCTTGTGTCATCTGCTTTCCCATAATATGGGCTCCAACCTCAGTCATTACTATTATCATGCTGCCTTTAATCATATGCATAGATTTATTGAACTTTGCCCTTCTTGAGAGGATTGTCTTGGTCTAGTCGATCATCTTTGCATTTTAAATCTTTAATGTCCATTTGATTTGAATCAGTGGGCATTCAAAAAACATTTACTTAATTTCACTGAAGTGTGATAGCTTTCTCATGTTCTTCACATTAGAAGGCCTGTTCAGCAGTGGGAACAAATAAGTTCCCCCAAATTGTGAAGGTAAATAGAGTCTGAAGAATAAAACAGGTTCTCCATTAGTCACAATTAAAGTTTATTAAGGACAACTTACAGAAGGGGGTCTTTAGCACTGAAGCTGATGGACGGGACTTTAGGTCAAGACAGAATCCACTTCTACCCCAGGAGTCTTCTTATACCTTATGTAGTGCTTGTGATCTTACTTGTGTAAAACTAATGATGCCGGATGTGCTGGGAAGAAATGTAACAACACGTCTGTGTGTCCTACTAAAATTATTAGAATTGTGTATGACTCACAAGTACAGGTAAATACACATGAAAGAAACAATGGTGAAATTGGCTATCTTCCCACCATAGGGCCTTATCCGGACAAGATAGATTCAGTTTGGTTTTACTACAGAGGCCATAGTCACCTTTTTTGCGGCTAGTGGATCTTGTGCCTCTGCGTTTACATAAGATAAATTTTCAAATTCTTTCATTTAATGTTCTATTTTTTTTCCAGACAAGAGAGAAATTTTATCTTCAACTTGTGTGTTTGAGAATGATGATAAGTAAAGACTTTAATTTTTCTTATAACCCAATGCTATAATCTGGATGAAAAAATAACATGTATTTTTTATTAAGCACATACTACATTCCAGTCTTTTTATTTTTTATTTAGCACATACTACATTCCAGTCTTAGTTAACTCCAGTCTCTAGATTTTGGGATAATGTTCTGCTATTGCCTCTTTTTCTTTGTTCCCTACACCAGAAACAAAGCAGCAAAAACCTACATGCTTTTTCTCCTTATACTGTTATAATGAACTCATTCAGTTTTTCAAATCAAATATGATCTCATCATAGACTCCTCTCCCTCTTTCATGAACCCATATGTTTAACTAGTCAGTAGGTATAATCAAAATTTTAAAAATACCTCTGAAATTTGTCTTCATTGTATCTCTATTTCATTTGCTCTAGTGGAAACTTTAATAATTTATTAGCTCCTCTCATATATTTATAGGTTTTCTTTACCCTATTTACCCCATCCTTCAATCTACTCTTCCCATAATTATCAGCATTGAATGATAATAATTACATTCTGGTTATGCTAACCCTGTGATTTAAACTCTTCTATCATTCCCTATCATTTTCAAGATGAATCAACCTTTCAGTTACAACATAGTCCAGTGCTCAGCACAGATGTGTTTCAGAATTAAGGGAAATTTTGAATTTTAGAAAGATCATCTAGTGTACATAACACATTATATAAAATCTCATCTGGAGGAATCGAAATCAAACCATAAATAGTTCTGTATCTAACAATATTATTGCTCATGCTATATAAAGACAACAAATAGTTTTCTTTCAATTCAAGGCATATTTAGCTGCCAAGTGAGTTATAGGAAAATGTTTATTTTTTTGGAGCCTTTTGAATTTCAAAATTTGGAGTAAGAGGTTGTAACTCTGTCAATACCCGTTGGTCTGCTGGAGCTGGTTTGCCCTAGATCAAAAGAGCCGATTTTGCATATCTTTTCCCAACTCTGCAGTCAGTGACATCATGTTAGTAATTTGAAATCAACCACAGGGGAATATTTTCACCATGGACATCAGTAAGTACTACAAATAATGACCTTTTCCTTGGGAGAGCAGGTTGTTGAACAATTTCAACACAGCACTATGTACACCTATTATATGTATAGTACATTGTATTTCTTTCATCAATGCAAACTAACTTGCTCACTCTACAGTAGAGCAAAAGGCAGAAGTGACCATCTTATTTGCTTTTGGGAGGGTGTGTATTTCAAATATGTTGGCTATTTTTCTAATCTGTCTTATCCTTGTTATTTTTTACTGGATATTTTAATTAAGATGTCAGTACTTTTTGTACAGATGTTTTCAGCTCACCCTTTTCCTTTTTCTAGAGATTGGAGGTTGCCAATAATTACTGTCAATGTTTAAAACATTTAAAAGAAAGTCTACTAAATAGTGATAATTATTACTTTTTTTCAATAACTTTATATTTCAGATAATTAAAAATTTTAAGATTACTAAAACTAATTTTCAGTGGTCTTTTTAACACTTTTTTTTGTTTTCTAAATAAATATTTATATTCATTACATTGTTTTCAGAGTGGAGAGATCTACAGATCAAGTCATCAAGCCAGTCAATGTAGCAGCTCTATCAAAATGGGTTGGGAAGATTCCGCCAGATGTTCTACAAGACATGGCAGTGATTGCACCCATGCTTGCCAAACTTGGATATGACCCCTATGCCAATCCACCTAACTATGGAAAACCTGATCCCAAAATCCTTGAAAACACTAGAAGGGTAAGTGAGACTTTTAAAGTGTACTGGGGAAACTGGATATGGAATTTAGGTCTTGAAAAAATTTTTCCTTTAAATTAAATTTTAAATTCTATTTATGAAATACTTTAATCATCAGAACTCTTCACTGTATTTTAAAGTTAACTGTGGCTGTTCCCAGGAACTATGGGGATTATTGTTTAATGCATTTTGCCCAATTTCTAGGAATGTTGTTTAATTTTGGGAAGATTTCTTATCATAACTGATTACCACAGATTTGCATAGACAAAGATTATTAGTGACCTTACATTTACTTCTAATTTCTTTTTTCTTTGAATGGAACAGCTCCTTTCCTTTTAAACCACTGTTTATATGAGTCATGATTTCTTGACACTTGAAAACTAAACATTGGTTACATTCGTTGAGTTGTTAAGCAGGTAGTATAAACTTCCCCTGATTGAGAAAAAGTTATGATCAAAGTATAATTACAGCTTTTTCTTTTAATAAGTTTTGCTCCCATCTTTATCCTATAGCTTCAGAAAAACTGAAAACTCAGAGAGCCAATCTGAATATTTATTTTACCAACTGAATCCTCAGTGTATTCTTTCTTTTGATAAAATATATAAAGTAAAACTTACTATTTTGACAGTTTGTAAGTGTGCACTTAAGTGGCGTGAAGTATTTTTTTCTCTATTGTGTAACTTTCGCCACTTGTGTTCATCCATCTTTCTATTTATTAGCCACTCCCCTCCTCCAGCCTCTGGCAATCCCAGCTTTACTTTATTTCTAGTGTATTCTTTTTCTTAAAAGTACAGTTTGAACAAGATAATCATGCTAACATAAATTCATTGATAGACTATTTGATTTCAAAATTAAAATCCCTGTCTTTTTCTAATTTTCTCTTGTTTCTGTCAGTATGACCACCTTCCCACAACCTTTTATCTTCTCTTTATTCTGTCTTCCACTTTATACTTTTAACTACAAATCGATATGTCATGGGGCCAATTTCCATGTAGATTGTTTCCTCTTAGGTATCACTTTACTTTTTCACTTCGATGGTGACTATATAGGAAGCACTGTCTTATAAAATCATTATATATGAAGGCATTGGTTTTTTTTTCATTTTTTAAAAGAACCCTTGCCCTTTATGTATTTTCCATATATATAAAATTTTATTATAAAAGTATAAGGTATAATGTAAAATTTATAAAATTGAAAAGATAAGAATAAAGATTCACTTATATTTTTACCCAGACATATACCATATTTAATATTTTAATGACTTCCCTTTACTGCATGCTGTTAAAGGTAAGATTACATATCTTATAGTCTTACTTTTGCAACACATAACTTTGTATACAGCTCATTCTTCTTATTCTTCATTATCATTTTCCTGGTACACATATGAATTTTAAAAATAATTTCTGTGGTATATATATATAAAATTATATAATAAATCACCTAAATCCTTTTTGAAACATAGTAGTGAGTGAGTGAGTGAATAAAAAAGAACATAAAATATATTTCCCTAATATATGTTTATAATCTACTTTACCATTTTTCTTTTGTTGTTTACAGTTTTCTCTTTGATAATTGTGCTGAAAGGACATCTTCTGTATATGCTACATTTTAGTTTTTTGAAGGTTAGACTAATGAAAGTGTAATTAAACTAGGTCAAGATATAGAAATATTTGTAACTGCTTGATATATGTTGATAAATTTTTTATAAATTTTTTGAAAAATCAACATAATATAGGTAATTTTATTTTAGATTTTTGTTAACTTTAGTAGGTTTCATTGATTAACTGAATTCTTTCCAGCTATTACTTACATTTTTTCCAGCTATTGCTACATCTTCTTTAGTAAACCATATCTTAAGTTTTAAAAATGTTTTTCATGTGTTAAAGTTTTAGAAACTATATTCTGCTAAAGATGAAGTACATATTAGGCTACTGTTCTAGTATTATTTTTTATATTCTCTTAATAATTGATAATTAACTGCTTTGTCCTTTGTACAATCCCAAAATGGTTTGATAAGCCAATATACATGTACAAGTGATATTTAGAGGTTTCCCAGGCAATGGATATTGTAGTTTTCCTACATGCAAGTTGACTAAATTATCCTTGGCTTGCTTGAATAGTAGGTTGGGAAGAATGCTGTGGTTTGAGTTCATGTGACTAGAGAATTTATTTCATACAATTTGTGGCTTTTGACAGGGTTTTAGAATGCATGCTAGGAAAAAAACAACAAAAAAACTTTTCCTTCCATCTCTGATTATCTCTAAAATGACAAATAAATTTGAGGAAGAACAAATAAAGTACAAACTATAATTGCATTTTTGAGCAATTGCATTTTTGTGATAATGCATATAAGCTGACATTCATTTTTTTGTAGGGTTGAATTTCACAGGCCTTTTTGTAACCCAAATCCTATGTATCTTTAACATATTTTTGTCTGTAAAAACTCAGATGCTAATACATTCAGCATTGATTGTCATGTAATTTTATGAAGTAATGCTTAAAAACTGATCGTTGATTGTTAGCTATGACATGAGATTGTGTCCAGAGAAAACAAATTGTTCCCTTTACTTATGGATTGAGAGTAGGAGTGGAAAAACATTCACATTTTGATTGGGCATATAGAACTCAAAGCTCCAGCCCTAAAAAATTTTCATACAATTCTGGGTAGTCCAAAAGTATTGGTGGCTGAGTCAGCTTACTTTTGGGACATGTTGCCCAATTTTGAACAAAAGCTCATGTGCTTCACAGTTTCTGTGACTCAGATGATAAATTGGAAGCGAGATGTTAACGTATTCCATACCCTTCCCACCATTGATTCTAATCCCAAAATTGTAGTGCAGTTCAGTTTATAGTGCTCTCTTGGTTGTTTCTTTAGCCTTCTCCCCCCTCCTGCCCCATAGGGTTTTCATCTTTTTAGATTTGCAGGCATGTTTGAGAATCTGATCAAACCTATGCAACCCTCCCCCCAGAAATACAGACACATATGTGTGCAGAGTTTACCAGCAATTTTAGTGGATTCATAGATGTCCCCGAAGTCCATCAAATTAAAGATTTCTATTTTATATGCTCCTTGATTAGGTACATGCCCTCATATGGCTTTGATTACAGACTATTTGCTGATGATCATAAATATGTATCTCTTGGTGGGCCTCTTTCCTGAGAACCAGACTCTTTCTAACAGCTTTGTGTGTATTTCTACCTGAATGTGCACAATGTTCTAATGGTTTATGAAGAGCATCTTCATCTCTGCCCTTTCCATAGTTATGTGAGACATCCCAGTTTATTTTCAGGAACTGTTGCTCCTTTTTGATACCGGACAAAATCAAAGCGTGCTCAGGAACCCCGAACTATTCAAAGGAAAAATCCATGTTGTTCGTTGCAAAGGTTCATGCTACCCATGTGTGTGTAAAAGCAATGTAATCAAACTCTGGTGTGCTGAAAGATTTTTAATCAGTGAGAGGTTCGAGAAATAGAGAAAGAGGAGTAGGAGAGAGAAGGATTTCAAAATACACATTCTAATCAAACTCCAAAATCAACCATATGGACATCAGTTCAGCCAAATAGGCAAGGCCTAAAAGCAGAGCTTCCAGGAGAATGAATAATCCAAGTCATCTCCTGAGAGGAAGCAAAGCAAGAAGTTGGACAGAGAAGCAAAGTTGAAAATGTGCTGCCCAAGTAGAATCTACCAGAAAGTTCTACATGGCAGCTTTGCTAGTCTCTCAGCAAAGTCTAGACGTCACTCAGTGCTGAGATTATTCCCACAGTGCTACTGCCTATTCTGAACATTCATAGATAGTTGTACTAAACAGTGATGCCCAACTCTTAGAAAACCTGTTATTTATAGGTGTTTTATTTATAATATAATTATGTAGAAAATTAGGTGTGATTTTTTTTTTTTACTATTTGCGCTGATTCAGTTGAAACTATGAAAGAAGATGCATGCCGGTGAACTTGGTATCAAATTACCAGCTCCTGAAGTAGTTTCTAAAAAGAAATCCATGAAGCTACCGTAATAAAAAGGGGCATTACTAAGAAATAAAAATGTGAAAAACTCTATGCAAAAGAATGGGAGTTTTCAAATAATTATAGTGTTGATTGTAGACCACATTCTTACCAGTTTCATAAATCTAATCTCAGATCACCCATGGCCACAAAGAAAGAAGAACAAAGCTTTGACTTATCTTTAGTATTCATCCTACATCCAGATTGAAGTCCCTATTTTTTAAAACCATATTGTCAATATTTTTTCTTTTTCTTACTTTTGTTGTGCTCTTGCTGCCTCTTTTTTGACCTGATTTTTAAATTTCATTTTCTTATACTGTTTTAGAAATTAGACAATTTGATTCTGTCCATTGTTAGCCTTAAATATTACTGCTCAACTCTACTTGATAAAATATAAAAACATTCAACATTTTAAATCTCACATAAACATGTTACTTCTAATACCTACTCTTTTAATGCTCATGGTGTTACTGTTGAGTTTTTCAGCTTTTAGCCTTTTTCATATGGCCAATATTTACTGGTGTTTATGTATATATCTGCCATTTCTTTTGCTCACAAGAATGTTAATATCTCAAGTAGATTTCCATATATTTTGTAATTGTAGTATACCTAACTGTGGCATTTCTTTTTCATTTTGCTTTGTATACTCACACTAGTACACAAAGCTTCCTGTATTTTGTTAGTTCTGTAAAAGTCTCAGCCATTTCATTTTGAATATTTCATCGTCATTCTCTCCAATTTTGTCAGTAGGCTCCAGCTAGTTGAATATTAAAATGTCTCATTCTTTCCAATCTTTTAACACCTCATGTTTTCTAGCTAATCTGTCTTGCCATACTCTTAGTAATTTCTTTGGATTCATTTTTCTAATTCATTCATTTTTTTCATCTTTTTAACTACCCAAAGTCTCATATCTGCCCTTTGTTCCTATCAACCCTGGTCAGAGGTGGAGTATGAAAGCTTGACCTTCTACCACTATGAGTGCCATCCATTGGCTCAGAGGTTGATCCTTACTGTTCCTCTTACAGTAATCTTCAGCTGATGTGCATTGGCATTGTTTGTTTGTTTCTTTAACATTTGCAAGAATCATGTTGCATTTCACAGCAATTTGTTCATTTCTGTTATCTAATATTACAGCATGATTAGACAACTATTTGAATGTTTGGGTTCTTTATACCTTTGGAGATGTTTAAAATACTAATATACAATATCCTTGTAGATGTCTTTTGGTGAACATGAATAAGTATTTTTTGTTAAGAGTATGTCTGGAAGTTCTGTAAGGAATCCCCAAATGTGTAATTATTATTATTATTTTTTTTTGAGACTAGGTCTCGCTATTTTTGCCTGTGGAACCGTAGGCTCTCATTGGCCGGGGTACCACAGACTCAAGCAATCCCCAGCCTCAGCCTCCCAGGTAGCTGGGATTACAGGCATGCGCCACCACGCCCAGCTATTTTTTTGGAACTAGGTCTCGCTACGGGCCCTAGGTGGAACTCGAACGTGATCCCTAGCCCCGGCCACTTCATAGGCTGAAGCTTACAGGCACGAGCCACCGTGCCAGGCCTCCCAAATGTGTAATTAATCACTGTGGAAGGATACAAAGTAAAAACAACGGAGAGAAGAGGGACTTGGAATAACTTTGGAGGTAACTAGGTGCTGTCTTTCAAATGTCCCCCTCCTAGTTAAGTCACACAGGGTATGTTTCATTCCTAGCTGCATGTATGACAACACATGTGAATTTTTGCCAACTATGATATTTACCTGAGCTATTATATCTAGGGTTTTAATTAGGGTTCGGTCACATAGGCATGTAGCTTCTGCCGAGTAACCTCAATTGTTCATCCTCTAGACCTCTGGAGGGAAAAAACTGGTGTTCGCTGTCAGAGGCTGCCAGCTGAGACTGAACTGGACTCATGCTGTGAAATGAGAAAATTTCATTTCACTATCTTATCTGGCTTCAAAATACTAAAGAAAGGACTAAAAAACAAACGTCCAAAAAGCAAAGAGCAGCTTCTCCATTCCTCCAATGTTTACCTTAAAAAAACATTCCTTTAAGAGTTACCAACAAATGTATGGGTAAATCCCCTGCTCACCATTATCTCACAGGAACTAATGTTTTACCCAAATTTTATTGTACATTGGCCATTAGTCATCCCTAGTTAATTAGTTGTAAAACATTCTCTTGGCCACCTTTTTTCCCCTTGCCTAGATCCTATAAAAGGCTTAGTAATTTACCTTAAAGTTGCTACCAGCCATGCTTCTGATAGCCCGCAGTTTTTGACTGTGTCAGTCTCTTGTTTGTCCTTTCTTACAACTCTATGGCTGGCTCTTTGCATTCACCATAAATAATATAAACTATCTGTTCAAACTGATACATCCTTGACTCGAGGGCTCAAACATGTAAAAATCATTCATATAAACAAAAAATTTAAAACTCATGTCCTTGGAGCCGGCTAAGAACCAGTTCTAAAAATACGCCTTCCTTGGGAAAGTAAAGCATTTGAGCAACTCAGGACTGCTGAGTCAACCTTTTCCTTCACAAAGTGAAAGTTATGATTCATACAGTGTTTGTGTGAGCACATTTATGAGATAATGCCAAAGATTTTTCCAAAAATGATTCTATCATGCGAACTTCCATGGGCAGGTGTATGAGAAAATTTCAGTTCTACAGTGTCTATATTTGTTAGTCAGTCTTATAAAATTTTAGTCTTTCTTTTAGCTTCCTAGTAGCATCTCATGGGAAGAATTTGTTTGCTTCCTTAGTAACTAGAGATAGAACACAGTTTCATATGTTATATGCCACTAAGCTATGTTATAAAATACCTGTTCCAGTCATTTGTCAGTTTTCTACTGAGTTGTTTCCTTGTTCCTACTGATTTTTAGGAATTCTCCAAATACCTTTATATGTAGAGGATATAGTATTTTACATATCTTCTCCCTTTACTGCCTTGCCTTTTCTTTCTAGGTTCTTTTTTTCAAGAATAGAAATTCTTAGTTGTAATGCCTTTTTCCTAAGATACCTAGTGTTTTTATGTGTGTGTGTTAAATGTTCTTTATAGTTAAATCTAAATCACATAAAATGTGATTAGGTAAAAGACAGAATTTTAGATACAGTAAATATTACTTAAATTGGCATAGCTAAGATCAAAAAGATAAAGTGGAAATTACCAGTTTATTGTCAGCCTTTGCCTTTACTAGGTTAAAGAACACAACTTGAAACACAAGCAAGACTTGCTCTGTTGTATGAGACAAGGGATTTCCTCAATCTTTAATTATATGAATATAACTAGTCATATAATAGAAATCTAAAATTAACCTACAAGGTTAGAAATGGCATTCACCATCTCTGAAAAACTGAATTTCACCAGTTAAGCCTAGTCACATCTGCAACAGGGAAATAGTGATTGCACTTGCTGAATTGGAATTACTATCAAAATTCCAAAAGTTGATCATATTCATTTAACCATATTCATTGATCTGAATTATGGTGTATGAGCTCAATTTATTTTTTTAAATAATTTACTTATATATATTTCACATCAATTTAATCTCCATTTTATCTCCAGGGGTCACCCACCACCTCCCCTCCCTGACCACTCCAGTTGGTCCCTACCCTCCCATTGTGTATATTCATTTGGTTGTCCATATATTAGTGAAACCATTTGGTTTCTGTCTTTTTCTTTCTGACTCATTTCTGCTAGTATGATTTCTTCTAAGTACATCCATGTTTCAATAAATTCATCAAATTTGTCATTTTTAATTGATGAGTAATACTCCATTGTGTATATATACCACATCTTCTTCAACCATTCATCTGTTTTGGGACATTTGGGTTGCTTCTATGTCCTTGCAATTATAAACAGTGCTGCAATGAACATCCAAGCAAAGGTGTCCTTTTGTACCCACATTGAGGTCTCCTTTGGGTAGAAGCCCAGAAGAGTGATTGCTGGGTCAAATGGTAGTCCATTTTCATTAGTTTGAGGTTCCTCCACACTGCTTTCCATAGTGGCTGGACCAGTTTACATTCCCACCAGCAGTGTAAGAGTGTTCCTTTCTCTCCACATCCTCGCCAGCACTTATTGTTGCCTGTTTTTTTGATGTGGGCCATTCTTACTGGTGTAAGGTAGTATCTCATTGTGGTTTTGATTTGCATTTCTCTGATTGTCAGAATCATTGAGCAATTTTTTCATGTGCCTGTTGGCCATTTGTATTTCTTCTTTGGAGAAGTGTCTTTTCAGTTGTTTTCCCCATTTTTTGATTGGGCTTCTTGTTTTTGTTTAGTTGTGCAAGTTCCTTATGGATCTGCGTTATTAAACCCTTATCACTCTTGTGGAGGGCAAAAATTTTTTCCCATTTGGTTGGTCTTCTTTTAGTTTTTTTTCTGTTGTCTCTTTTGCTGTACAGAAGCTTTTTAGTTTAATGTAGTTCCATCTGTTTATGTTTTCCTTCATTTTTTTTGCCATCTGCAGATGTTTCCAAAAAGGGGTTTCTGAATTGTACTTCATGGAGGGTTTTGCCCAGGTTTTCCTCTATGTATGTTATGGTTTCAGGATATGAGCTCAATTTAATATGCCAACATAAAAAAGTCATGAGACATTTTTGTTTTGTAATAAATAGGTCAGTGCCAGTTACTACTAAGTAGCTTATTTTTGAGACAAGCTATCATCTCTGCCCTTTCTGTATTCTTAATGCCAGTGAAAATCATTTTTGCTACAAGGGTATACTTACTGGGATTCTCCAAGTACTCTCTTTCCTGTTGTTCTGTAATAGAATCTAATGGTTTAACCGCCTATCATCCAAACAAACCTGGTAGCTTTGCCCAATCTTGTCCTTACCTTCCTTTCCCATGGTATAGCACTGGCCCTGCTTCTAAACAAAAATCTTCTTCTCTTTCTCAACATCATCCATTTTCTGAATTGCTCCTTTGTCTTGAAGCAACATAAGATTTCTTGCTTTTAAGCCACAGTCTTTAAATCCAAGTGTTACTGGGAATAGGGCTAGGTTCCTGCTGCCACTAGGTTTGGTGCCCTCCCCTTCCTCCTTAGCTCCTGTCACAAGGACACTGCCCTTGCTTATCATTTACCAGTTGGTGCACCCAAACTTGCTCTGCCCCCTGAAAGTCTGGGTGGGCTTTCTAGTATTTATGTTACACCATTTACAATTCCATTTTCACAAGGCATTAAGATAACTCTTCTGTGTATTCTGATGAAAGTTTTATTCCTTTGCCTTTATGATTTAGATCTACAGACTACATGGAATTCATTTTTCTATCATGGTAAAAAATGAGTAGCATTAAATTTACTGTCTTAAACATTTTAGAGTATACAGTTCAGTCGTATTAAGTTGTATTGACATTGTTGTGAAACAGATAGGCAGAGTTTTTTCATCATGCAGAATAAACTCTCTACTCATTAAACACCTTCCCAATCTTTCCTTCCCCACAGCCCTGACAACCATCTGGCTACTTTCTCTGAGTCTGACTACTCTAGGTACCTAATCTAAGAATCATACAATACTTGTCCTGCTATTAGTGGCTCATTTCATTGAACATAATGTCTTCAAGGTTCATCTTTGTTGTAACATATGATAGAATTTCCTTCCTTTAAAAAACTAATACATTATAATTATATGCCACATTTTGTTTATCCATTCATTCATATTGCCTCTACCTTGTGAATAGTGCTGCTGTGAACATGGGTGTTTGAGGTCCTGTTCTAATTCTTTCTTTAAGATATGTCCCCAAAGTGGAATTGCTGAATTATATTGTAATCTTATTTAATTTTTTGAGGAATTGCCATGTGCAGTTGTCCAGAGAAATTGCTCCATTTTACAATTGCACCAATACTGCTCAAGGGTTTCAGTTTTTCTACATCCTTTCCAACATTATTTTCTGTTTTTTTTTTAAATAGTAATCCTTATTGCATTATTAGTGGGTGTAAAGTGGTATCTCATGGTTTTTTATTTGTATTTCTCTGATTAATGATATTGAACCTCATCCATATGCATCTGGCCACTGATTTTTCATGGTTGGAGAAAAGTCTGTTTATATTCTTTGCATATTTTTAATTGAGTTATTTGATTTTTTCACTCCAACGAATTTATTTTTATTTTTTTTAAAGAATAGGCTTTGAGGAAAAAAATAAACAAACATGGGCCAGAGAGGTATGGAATAGAAAATAAATGCAAATGTAAGCTGTTTTGCTAATTGTGTTATAACTACAGTAAATTAGTACAAAGAATGCCCTGTACAAAACAATATAATAAAGTTTGAAAGATGGAGGCATTCCCTTAGGCATGGCTGAAGATTTCAGTTTCTAGTATTTGGAATTTAGGCCAAAGTCCTTGTTTTTGGATGGACCACTGGGTGTGTGATTTTTAGCCAGATTTGAACAGAATGGCTACCTGACTCAGGTAGAAGTAGCTGAAATGTTTCATGTGTCAGATAACTACAAAGATCCTCCCACAGCACTAGGTAGGATTGTACTTCTTGTCAAACTCCTTAATGTGTGCTGCAGTGTCCTACTTACTCTCTATTTCTCTAACACCTGAGTACCACACTCCACCCAGTCCTGTTGTCTCTCCTCCCCACTTAAGCTCTTCTGATCACAGTCTTTCAGTTACACATGGTTACCATGGAGCAGGGGCTGTGTCCTAGGGGAGGAGCTGGAGAGGCCAAACCAGGTGAGAGCTACTGTCTGTGGCTGCTGAAGCCATGGTGCATTCAGAGTTACTGAATATTTTATTATTGAGTTATAGAAGTACATTGTAAGTTCTGCATATTAATTCATATTAATGTGATTTGCAACTGTTTCTTTTGTGACATTGAGTTCATTAATAATGTAAATCACCAACTCTTTCTAGTTTTAGTAAGTTTACATAACCTCAAAAGAGTACTATTTCATAGTTTCCCCATTCTTCTCTCACCCCCTGGGAATTATCAGTCTGCTTTTGGTCTCTATGAGCTTTATTATTTAGATATTAATATAAAAGCAATTTACAACGTATCCTTTTCTGTCTGGCTTGTTGTACTTACATTGTTTCCATGGTTCACTTCTTTTAAAGACTTAATTGTATTCCATTGTATGCATCCACTTCATATGTTTATCCATTCCTCTGCTGATGGACATTGGGTTGTTCTACCTTTTGGCTATTGCATTAGTGCTGCTCTGAACATTTGTGTTTAAGTTTTGTGTTTAAGTTTCTTTGTGCACATTTCATTTCTCTTATATACATAGGAGTGGAGTTGCTGGCTCATAATTTTATAATTTTATGTTTAACTGTTTGAGAAATTACTAAATTATTTTCCACAGTAGTTGTGCCATTTTCCATTCCCATTAGCAGTGCACAAGCGTTCCTATTTCTTCACTTCCTCATTAAATTGTATTTTCCATTTTTAAAATTCTAGCCATCCTAGCATGTGTGAAGTGGTTTCTCATCCTGGTTTTGATTTTCATTTCCTTAGTAATCAATAAATTTGAACAATTTTTCACATGTTTATTGTCCATTTCTGTATCTCCTTTGGAGAAATGTCTGTTCAGACCCACTTCCTATTTTGAAATAGGTTTTTCTTTTTTAAACATAGGAGTTCTTAAAACATTCTGAATACCTAACTCCTCTCAAATGTATGATTGCAAATGTTTTTCCTATTCTGTATTCTTTTGATAATATCTTTTGAAGGACAAAAGTTTTATGAAGTCAAAAATTTTTATGAAGTCAAATTTATCCATTTTTCCCTTTGTTCTTTATGATCTTGAAGTCAAATATAAGAATTCTTTGCCAAATCTGTCTGTCAGCTGTCAATATACTTTAAGTGGCCTGTGTAGGTTCTGTGGAGTGTGATAGGGGGAATTATATATATATAGTCTTGTATATTTTCTTTGTTGCTCTCCTTGCATCTTAGTTCCTGGATTTGAGCTCTACCTTGACTAAGGTTGTGGGCAGGTACATTGTATCTTCTCTTCCTAGCTCTCACATAACATTACCTCCTTGCATCCCTGTCCACCATACATTGCAAAAATGCATGGATCTCCAGCATTCCTTCTGAGCAGTCTTTATTATTCTGTGAGGTGGAGGGGTTAATAATGGATTCTCTCAGTGGTTTTGTTTTGTTTTGAGTAGTTGTCAGCTGTTTTTATTGTGAGAAAGAAAAGAACTATATTGCTCTTTTGGTGATAGCATTCTTAACTCTTTAATCTGTTACTAATTCAGCAGAAATTCATTGAACACTTAACTAAGTACCATAGCAAATGATCTGGGGATATATGAAATATAGTCTTTGCTTTTAAGGTTCCATTACATCACTGGGTAGAGAGGCTAGAACAAAAATAATTCCCAGACTAAAGAGACTGATGATATGAAAGGGGCAATTACGTGATCTGGAAGACTGAAAATTTTAATTCAACTTGACACTTCACAGTGATGCTTTTATTACACCTGAGTTGTAAGAGTTAAATAGAGCTTCATTAGTCAAGAGAAAGTTCAGGAGAACTTCAATCAGAACTTCCAGAACAGTTCATGGAAAGCAGGAGAGCATAAGCTAGTTGGGAATGGCAGATTGTAAGAAGGAATCTTGACAAAAAAATTGTAAGAGGAGGCTAAATAAGTAAAGCTTTTTCGAAGGTCAGAAATGTCTTTTGTACCATGATTGGATCTTCAAACCTTATACTGAGACATTTACAAAAAAGGCTTACTCACAAGAGAGTTTTAGTCACATGAATTATAATGAGGAGAAACTGAAAGCAGAGTTTTTAAAAAAATATACTATACATGTTTATAAAATATGACCAAGGTTGTAAGAAAATAATAAAAAAAATTTTTTAGAATACTATGAATGTAGTGTAGTTGTTATTATTGGTTTTCGATTTTTTTGTTCCAGTTCATCCTTCTTTTGTCTCATAATTCACTGCTTTCCTATGTCAAAATCTGTGAAGATATAATTTCACAGATTAAAGTAGATGGAACACAAGTTTTAGTAGATGGAACATAGGTGGAAAAAAGCAAGGAATGGTTCTTATAGTTATCAGAATCTAAATTCAGTTAATTCTTATATAATTATTACGCTTTTTTAAGTCATCAAAAAACTTGATTTGGTACCATTCTTCCTTGGTACATGCCCAATAATCAAATGATAAGATCTCTTAATTATCTGCATATAAAACTTTTTCCCCTGGGAACTTTGGGTCTTATATGCTAAATTTACTGTATTTATACTGCTTCCCAGAATAGGAACAACTTCCTATCTCATAGTTAACATTTCTACAATTAACATTTCCAATTCAATTCACTTTCTAATCCATTTGTCTAATTTCACCTAGAAACATTTTTCTTCAAAACATTGTTAGGATAGATTCTGACTTTTGAGTTGATTAACATTTGTTTCTTCTGATAAGAAATATTAATAGCATTTGTCCAGTTGTTTCTAAGCAGCACAAGACTACTGAACTCTCCAGGAACCCCTTACAATTTGCAAAAATGCCAAAATTTTAAGACAAATGAGACTATGTAAACATACATGTTATCAGCTACTTCATATTTGTGTTTAGAGATAATGAGTCTCTGGTGGGCTACAAAGCCCATTGGAATTAAAGATGTAAATTTCACTCCAGATTTCTTCCTGTATTATTATATCTAGCAGGAATTTTGTTTTCTCAGCATGTGAGAGGAAAAAGGAAGACATATACACACTGAAGAAAATAGTGAGCAAAAATATGCCTTCAAGTCGACAGGCCTAAGACATAGTGTAGTCATTAATACATGTTTCTGGAGATTATTTAAAAGTATTTTATTTTGAAAGAATGCTTTCAGTTAAATCACAATCAGCATTTAATAGCTTATAGGCCAAATTTGCTCTATCACCTTTTTTTTATAAAGTTTTATTAAAACATACTACAGTATTTATGTATTCTCTCTGTCTGCTTTTGTACTACAACAGCAGAATACTAAAACGTAAGCTAGAAAAAATCTTGGGTCCAGCCAACACCCTATTTACAAAACCCAAGCCAACTACTCTACTTCCCCACTACCCCATTCTGGTGAGCAACTCCATAAAACCAGGGCCCCCACCCCTCTCAACAAAGGAGTTGGTCATTGCAGTTTCTGCTCCTCCCTTATTGTGTAATTCACAGTAAACATTCTTGCTTGATACCTGTAACTGACTTTGTCACATTTGTATGGGATTACGTGGTGGAAGCCAGACAAGAGCCTTCAGAATTAGTAACAGGCCCACATCAAAAAAACAGGCAGCAATAAGTGCTGATGAGGATGTGGAGAGAAAGGAACACTCTTACACTGCTGGTGGGAATGTAAACTGGTCCAGCCACTATGGAAAGCAGTGTGGAGGACCCTCAAACTAATGAAAATGGACTACCATTTGACCCAGCAATCACTCTTCTGGGCTTCTACCCAAAGGAGACCTCAATGTGGGTACAAAAGGACACCTGTGCTCGGATGTTCATTGCAGCACTGTTTATAATTGCAAGGACATGGAAGCAACCCAAATGTCCCAAAACAGATGAATGGTTGAAGAATATGTGGTATATATACACAATGGAGTATTACTCATCAATTAAAAATGACAAATTTGATGAATTTATTGAAACATGGATGTACCTAGAAGAAATCATACTAGCAGAAACGAGTCAGAAAGAAAAAGACAGAAACCAAATGGTTTCACTAATATATGGACAACAAATGAAAATACGCAATGGGAGGGTGGGGACCAGCTGGAATGGTCAGGGAGAGGAGGTGGTGGGTGACCCCTGGAGATTAAATGGAGATTAAATTGATGTGACATGAAATAATAATAATAATAAAATAAAATTTAAAAAAAATAAAAGGGAAAGAAATCAAAGAACAAAAAAAAAAGAAGTTGATAGAAAGTATGTAAATGTTGTAGACTTTGGAGTGTAAAGAATTGTAAATACTTATGATATGAAAATGTTCTATAAAAATGCGGTTGGGGAGGGGGGGTGATGGGTGACCTCCAGGAATTAAAATGATGTGAAATATATATATAAATTATTCAATTAATAAAAAAATGAGGTAAAAAAATAAAAGTTAATAATGATGAAAACAAAAAAAATTAGTAACAATTTGGGAACCACATAGAGACAGAGATCTCTCTTTGAGACCCCTTGTTAAGTATCTGTCACACCTGGGATGGGGCTGCCAACTCCCTTGCAGAACCCAAGTGTTTGCAAGAACTCTTTTTCTCAAATCCTCCAGGAAGGTAAGTGGTACCATCCTGAGTCTTGACTTAAATTTACTTTTGCTTTCAAGCAAGAACAGGATAGAGAGCTCTTGATTCAAATGGTGCCCAAAAAGGCCTATAGGAAAATCTGGACAGCGTATCTATGGATTACCACTGGGATCTGCTGGGAAAGGGAACAACTTAGACAAACAACTAATAGGGAAAATGGAGATTTTCTTTATCCCTCTTAAGTCGGGGGATGCCAGGCCCCCGCTATCAAGGTGGGGTGGAAATTGGCACGTTCTTTAGAAAAGTTTGTGAGAAGGTTAAGACTCAGAGGCTACCATTTTGTGAGGGAAAAGCCTATTAGGAGAAAAGTCTGTCAGGATTAAATTCTATGGGGAAAAATATGTAAGGACAAAAACCTGTGAAGAGAGAATTTTGTCAGAACTAAGAATTCATATATAACTGGGTTAAATATGGTGTCTAAATACATTCTAAATGCAGGGATATAATAAAAACTAATTCAAATGTATTTCAATATAATTTTTGGTTAATAAGAACTAGTTCAAAATAAATGGTTTAAAGCATGCATTGTCTTTAAAGTTGTCAGTAATACCTGTGTTTATTAATCTGAATTAATTCATGGTATTCAACAAGGAAGAGTAACTTAGTTTCAAAGTTAATGACCAATATCAAAACGGGCCTAATGGGGAGTTGTTTTGGTTTAAACTCAAGTCAGAAATGTTAGCCTGAAGTCAGAAAAGGCATTCTTAAGATGGAAAAACAGGTAAAGGTTTAAACAAATGAGTTACTTCTTTAGTATATAGGTTTTTATTTATTATGAGTTATATTTTTAAAATCATGTCTTAATTATTGCTGGTATTAGAAGCAGTCTTATATATAGAAAAGAACAAGTTCTTAACAAGAGTTTCTGAGGTTGACCATATATATCAATTTAAGAATCATCTAATATTCAGATCATTATGGGAATGGTGAATGAATTTTAAAAAAGTAGTTATTCAGGGTTCAATCCAGGATTGTAAGTTTGGATAATTTGAAAGAAAATCAGGCAGAATCTCCCTTACTTGGGTGAATTCTGTGTTGGTTGACTGTGGAGAGGTAACCCCCAGCTTGCTTTCTCTCTTGGTTAATATGATTAGAACTTGAGATGTTGGGCTGGGTATGGTGGCACATGCCTGTAAGCAGCAGCCTAGGAAGCCGCGGCGGGAACCAGGAATCGTGGTTGAATCCTGCTCGGGGCAACATAGCAAGACCTATTTCCAAAAATAGCGTGCGCCTATAATCCCAGCTACCTGGGAAGCCAAGTCTGGGGATTGCTTGAGTATGTGGTACCCCAGGCAATATGACCTGCGATTCCAAGGGCAAAAATAGCAAGACCTAATCTTAAAAAATAAAAAATAAAAAAAGAACTTGAGATGTTGGTATACTTTTTTTTCTTTTTTAGAGTCTTTGCACATCCAACCCACATTTGGCTGCACTCAGGCAAATGTGAAGAAGCAGAGGTCAGAGCAAGTGGAGATACCACTCAGGCTTGCCACTCTGGCTGGTCCAGAGTGCTTCCTTCCCATTCTAAACTCACCAAGATAAAGAAATAAGCCATCCACCTTCAGCTACTGTAAGCATCCTGAAGTGACGATGACCATACCTATTTCCTTAAACTCATTCTTGGCTTTGTTTTTCCAGGTCTATAAAGGAGAATTTCAACTACCTGAATTTCTTAAAGAAAAACCTCAGGTACTGTGGATTCATCTGTAGAATGTTGGGAAGTCCTACAAATCAATGAGAAAAAGATAACAGTCAATTGAGCTGAAGACTTAACAGACTTACTCTGATTAGTTTCACTTAATACCTCACACACGTAGAAAAGTACCTGTAATAGCCTAACTTCTAGTAAATAAGAAAATTGAAGCCCACAGAACCTCAGGTTTGCTGATTCAGCTAGAATGAGTCACATGACTCGGGGAAATGCTATAGTTAGGATTATAATTTTATTATAAAAACTATAAATAGGATCAGTGAAATGAAGAAACACATAAGACAGTCTGGAAGAACCTCAAGCACTGATCCTGTGCCCACTCCCTGTGGAATCAGGGTTAAACATCGGTGTGTTCACCAGCCAGGAAACTCTACTGAACTTTAGTTAGCATCTAGAGTTCTTATTGGGGGGGGGAGAGGTATGGTGGTATCTATAATTGAATCACTGGCTCTGTTACTGAATTCAATTCCCAGCCAACCTCCCCTACTTATTGGTTATGTTGGCTCAAAGCTCTACCCCTTAATATCACAGTTGTCTTTTCAGTGACCAACCTTCATCCAGCGTCATCTAGTCTCTTAGCATAAACTAAGGTATCCAGGGGACTGATGAGTAACAAAGACACTCCTATTGCCAGGGAAAGTCTAAGAATTTAGTTTCCCTACCAGGATCCAGGGATAAAGGCCTGTCAAACTGTTTACTGTACAACATTAGCATACTGAGTTCAATAGGAAATACAATCTGAGTTCTGTAAGCTGCACCTGACATTTCTATGGTAGCAGTCACTTCTCATGTTAAACAATTTTAAAGATTTTAAGCATCTTTTGCTTCCTTCAACAGACTGAACAAATGGAGTAAGTAGCAGGTGCAAGAACCTCTTTCATAGACAAGGTAAGTGCTGGGAACTTTGCTGGGTCTTGGGTTCTCTCTTGGTTATCATAGGAAGCAAGGTGATGAGGGTGGAGAGCACAACTCTGGAAGTCAGTCTCTCTAGGTTGGGATCTTGGTTCTGTGTGGTAGTAAGCAAATAACTTCTCTGTGTCTTAATTTCCTCATTTGTAAAAGAAGATGACATTAATAAGAGAATAGAGGTAAGAATTTTAGCCATACAACAGGTATATGAAAAAATACTCAGCATCACGTATAATCAAGGAAATGGAAATCAAAATCACAATGAGATATACCACCTCACATGGTCCGTATTGAAAAAAACTAACAACAGCAAATGCTGGGGAGGATGTGGAGAAAAATGAACCCTCTTACATTGCTGGTGGAAATACAAACTGGTCCAACCACTATGGAAAGCTATGTGGAGTTACCTCAAATTACTAAAAATGAATCTACTATATGACTCCTAGAAATCTACTCAAATGACACAAAAACATTAATTTGAAAGGAAATTCGCACTCCTCTTTACAATATTGCAGCACTACTTACAATAGCTAAGAATAGAAACAGCCCACATGCCTCAAAACAGATTAGTGGATCAAGGAGATATGGCATATATGCACAATGAAATACTATTCAGCAATCAAAAAAGATAAGCTCATGCCTTTCACAGCAACATGGATAGAGCTAGAAAGGTTAAGCTCATAAAATAAGTCAGAAGGAAGAGAAAAATATCAGATGGTTTCACTTATATGAGGAATGTAGGGAAACCAAACAGGATTAAAAAAGAGAGACAAAACTTGCAGGCAAACTATAGGTTTGAGGCATACAGAAACCAGGGGTGGGGAGTGAGAGCCTGGTAGAGGGGTCAGAATGGGAGAAAAGGAGCACAAGGGACTGTGGTAACTGTGATTGGTGATGTGGTAGTAGTGGATTTATGGGGACTACACTGGAGGGTAGAAAATCAAACATTGTACAAAAATGAACATCAACGTAAGAAAATAAAGTTTAATCAATAAAAAAGAAATTTTAGCCATAATAACATCTACAGAAGCATGGCAAATCAAATAGTATGATTTTCAATATGAAGAGTGTTTTTAAATGATAGTGTATTTTAGCTGCAAGAAACCCAGAGACCATCAAACCCAACTGCTGTTTGCTGATAAGCAATCTAATCCTAGACAGAGCAGGTTGTTTGTCAGAGTCACACTACAGGTAGGAGAAACCCAGGCCTAAAGAGTACAGTCTCCTGTCTGTCAGAAAGGACTTCCCCATTGCTTTCTCTGTGTGCTAAATGTGCAAACGTATTTAATCTTTTGGAGGTTGGTTGTTGTTTTTTTGTTTGTTTGTTTGGGTTTTTTGTTTTTTGTTTTTTTTTTTGAGACTAGGTCTTGCTATTTTTGCCCATGGAACTGCAGACTCACGTTGCCCGGGGTACCACAGACTCAAACAATCCCCAGCCTCAGCTTCCCAGGTAGCTGGGATTACAGATGTGCACCACCACATCCAGCTATTTTTTTGGAACTAGGTCTCGCTACGGGCCCCAGACGGTACTCGAACCACGATCCCTAGCCCCAGCTGCTTCACAGATTGAAGCTTACAGGCACTAGCCACCATGTCCGGCTGTTTGTTTTTAAGAGACTAGGTCTCGCTATGTTGCCTGGGGTAGTTGCGAATCTGCGAACTCAAGTGATTCCTATCCTCAGCCTCCCAAGGTTGGGATTAAAGGTGTGCACCTCTGTGCCCGGCTTTGGTTGGTTGGTTTTTTAAGTCTACCCATGATGATTTTAATGTGTCATGATGTTTTATTAATTTGTCTTAATGTAACTAAGGGCTACAGTATGGGCCAGGCCTTCTTTATATCTGAGAAATCTCATTGGGTATATATCTAAGGAGGTCAGCCAATTAGCAGTTTAAAACTGGTTTATGAACCCAGACGTTCTAATGTAACTTCTGAGAGCTGATATTCCTTTCCCACACTCTGAGATTCTGTGTGTGATGACCTGAGGTCATGACCGCTTGTATTTGGAACTTGAAAAGCATTTAGAAAAATCTCTCCATTTTCTTGTAAATGATAAATTTTATCTTCTCTTATGACCAAATAGTGTTCCATTGTGGATATATATCGCTTTTTTTTTTTTTTTTTTTTTTTTTTTTTTTTTAAGACTAGGTCTCGCTATTTTTGCCCTTGGAACCGCAGGCTCTCGTTGCCCAGGGTACCACAGACTCAAGCAATCCCCAGCCTCAGCTTCCCAGGTAGCTGGGATTACAGGCGCGTGCCACCACGCCCAGCTATTTTTTTGGAACTAAAAAAATTACGAGCCCCAGGCGGGACTCGAACCGTGATCCCTAGCCCCAGCCGCTTCATAGGCTAAAGCTTACAGGCACAAGCCACCGTGCCCAGCTATATTCCATCTTCTTTATCCAATTCTCTATCAGTGTGTGCTTAGGTTGCTTCCATGTCTTAGCTACTATAATTAATGTCACAGTAAACATTGTGGTCTATGTAATTTTTTGACTTGATGTTTTCATCTTGTTCAGACACTTACCCAGAAGTGGGATTGCTGGATCAGATGGTGCTACTAGTTTTAGTTTTCTTGAGAGGTCTGGAGGTCCATTTTCCAAACTTCCTGTACCAATTTACATTTTCAACAGCAGAATATAAGGGTCTCCTGGCCAACATTTCTTGTTAGGGATCTTTGGGAGTCTCTGTATGCCATTCTCACAGGTGTGAGATGGTTTCTCATTATGGTTTTGATTTTCATTTCCTTTACTAGAAGTGACAATATCCCATGTCTGTTGTCCAGCTATATATCACCTTTAGAAAAGTGCCTGTTCATCTCAGTTCATTTTTTAATTGGGTTGTTTAGATTGAATAATTTGAATAAGATTTTAATGACTGTATATTAATGGATTGTAGACACAAAGAGCACATGAACACTGTGTGCTTTATCATAGTTAAAGGTTGCAGTGAGCTAATTATATGAATAGATTTCAGGATTTATGATTGCCTGTTTGCTAAGGAGCAAATGCTGGCTCTTAGACTACTGCTGTATGGGCATGCGTGTAAACTGGATAGTTTTATTTACCCAGAATACTATCAGAATCTACAGGAAAAAAAAATTCCTTCCTGAAACACACACTCGGGGACCTTACTGATTGACCAGGTGTTTTATAAAATAATGTAATGTCATGTTTAGAAATGGGCAGGAGTAGTTATTGCCCTGGGTTCCATTTCTTTGTTTTGCATATTGCAGCTTCTGGCAGGTATTTGAAAGTATCCCTGACAGAGGGAGAGTGCCTCTCTAGTTGTTCTTCTGAGGCAGCTCTTCTCCTAATTGTCCATCTTCTTGCTGACAGATGGCAGGCCCTCAACTGAGAAGGAATTGGTGTGGTGCTGGGAAGAACCAGCTCTGACTCCACACCTGTAACTGTGTTCTGTTTGTGCGTCCTAGGGAAGACTTCTGCCTTTTCAATGGGAAGGAAACTTCTAGGATTGGTGGTCACCGCTGAGACCAGTGGAGTGTATGTACCATGACCCACATCTCCTATTCCTTTACTGGGCTCCTCCCCTGAAAGGTTGGGATGTCAACACACATTTGGACCTTTCTACATGATCTGCTTTCCAAGTACAGTGCTCTTGATCTTAATTACATGTACAACCCTGTGGGAGTTCAAAGGGGTTCTGTGCTTTCTGTTAAAACTGCCCTAGTTCTCATCTTTTCTAACCAGATTCCACACTTTGTTTTCAATGGAAGAATTTAAAAGTGGGATTCTATAAGCAAAGTTGGCAGTTTCATCTTGGAATAGATTGTCTGTACACATTCTAATGTTTTGTAGAACACTTGTACTTGCTGAAATGTATTGATGTGAATAATATTAAATAATTATTTAAATAATTCATTGTATTGTTTCTGAGAAGTCGAGGGATTACTGTATCCATTTACAACTTAATGACTTTTGTATTTTATTTTTCAAAATAAAAGCTTTAACTGTGAAGCACTCTAGGAATTTACATGTTTTCATTGCTGATTTCAGAGAAGCAATAAGATATCAGGTGGTTATCTGCTAAACCAAAGTTTTTTCCATTATTTTATGTAGATATCCCCTCTCTCTTCATCGAAATTTCTAAGTGAGGTTTTTGCTGTGATGTACTTCAGACAGACATGCCTGCCATTCATTTGTCCTGCTTATGTAGTATATCTAAGGGCAGAAGTTACAGTTACAGCTGTTTTCTGGAAACATTAATTCCCATTGCCTGTGCACTAGACACTGATTAAGGTGCTACAGATGTTATCTGACCTGACCCGAAAACTGCCTCTAGTCATATCCATCTCAATAATTATTTTCTATCTGCTCACTCAGGCCAGAAACCTGAGAGTCACGCCTGATTTTACCCTTTTGGCTTCTCACCCACATACAACATCTTTGATCCAGCCTTCACAATATTTCCTGATCCATTCTTTTCTCTTCAGCTCTATTGCATTCAGCCTAATTTTACACATCACCATCTGTCATAGAGAATCTTCTTTCTCCCCATTGCTTTTCTTTCTCCCCTCAAATCTATTTAGCACACAGAAGAGTAATAGTTATAAAATATCACTTGGGCATGACCCTCCCCCACTTAAAACTTCTTTGTGCCTTACCATTTCACCAAGAATAGAACCAGACCCCTCAATCCAGCCACTACTCCACTCCACCACATGGTTGGCCATTCTCCCAAACCTCACTTTGGGCTTTAGGTATCTCCTATATCATATGCAGCTTTTTCTGCCTCTACACATACTATTCCTCTCCTTGGAGTGTTCTTCCCTTTGCATTTTCTTGATAGCTTTCTTCTTAGTTGTCTGGTCCCAATAAATTCTACTGCCCAGAGAGACTTGCCCTAGTCTCTTGTTGAACTAAAAGATAGATACACTTCTGTCTACTTTCTTCACATTATGACCATAGCATACTTTTCATTTTTTAATCTGTTGATGTTTTAAATTATCTCCTATACCAGGTAGTAAGTTACCATAAGATAGACACTATGTGTTTCCTTGTCTGTTTTCATCTAACCAACACCTAACAAGTAGTCTGAAACTTTCTAGTAACATACTTGGTGAGTGACTAATTTCCTAGAAACTTCTGGCCTTTATTTTAAAGATGAGGAGACAGAGGCTCAGCCAGGCCAGGTTGCTTACACGAGGGCCCTCAGCTGGGTGGTGAACTGGTATCAGGACCCAATTATGAACCCAATATTTTCTCCCACTCCACTCCTAACCCCTTGAATTTAAAAAGAATATGACTGGCAAATCAACCTTTCATTCAGCACTATGTCTTAAGCCACTAATGTGCTCAACTGCTTTTTGACTCTCTGATGTCTAACACTACATCTAAACTTTTCTACCTTCACAACATGGACCCACTATTCCCTTGTGTAGTGTTTACTACTTCCCTGTCTCCTTACACTTCTTTTACATTTCTGTATCTTCCAGATGCCTATAAATCCAACCCTTCTTCCTTCTACCTATCAAATCCCACCCAAAGAGGGCTGGAATAAAGGCTCAACACCCTAAGTCCCATTTCTCCCATTTCTTGTTACTCATTTGCTCCATCCTCCAAACAGCAATAAATTCAGTTTTGGCATTATATATATATACTTTTTTAATTGTTTGCTTTTTTCTTCTTTTTTTTTCTAGAGCCTAGGTCTCACTGTGTTACCCTGAGTAGTCCCGAATCCACAGACTCAAGTAATCCCTAGCCTCAGCCTACCAGGTAGCTAGGACTACAGGTGCATACCACCAGGCCCAGCTATTTTTTAGAGACTAGGTCTCGCTGTGTTGCCCAAGGTAGACTCGAACCTGCAGACTCAAGTGATCACTGGCCTCAACCTCCCAGCACTGAGATTATAGGTATGCGCTACTGCGCCTGGCTTTCCTCTGTTTTCTTACATAATGAACTATGTATAGAGATCACACATTTCTTTCAGAATGGAAGAGGGGGGGAATAAAAGAATGGAAGAGAAGGATATCTTTATAACCCAGCTGATTTTCACTTGCCCCTAAAGTAACATGACTTTTATTCCCTACATCTTCCTACCCCTGAAGAACCCACCATTATGGGTGGGACTGTATTGGAATAGGAAAAGAGCAGAGAGCCACAACCACTGCACAGAATGGCTGACCAGGGAAGCAGGACCACTGCACAACTGGCTGGAAGAAGCAGATGCTGTGGTATGTCCATCCCTATTGAAATTCCTTCTTTCACAAAGCCTTACCTCCTGATACATTCCTTTTGACCCCTGTGAAGAGAAGCTTTTCTGTGCCATATGACATAGTACTTTTATGGAGGTAACTATCTTGGTGAAATATAATTTTATGGAATCAGGTAGAACTCCTATGGGACAAATGAAAGACAGCTGGAATAAAACTTAAAAAGGACCAGGAGAAGTATGTGGCTCCCTACAGTCAGCACAGCCATGGACACTGCCAGCAGGTGAACCTGGGAAGCCAGGGGGAGGCTAGTGTCATCAATTACTGCGGGAAACACTTGGGGAGATAATCAGCCATGAAGATTAATAGAATTTAATGAGGGGGAAAGTAGCAACCACTTAAGTAACCATTCTAGTAATATTTATCAAGAACTTCTCATGGTTCGGGTCCTGGGCCAACCTCTTATTTAAACTCATTTAATTCTCATAATTGTCCTTCAGGTAAGTACTATTACTAGCCACATTTTGCAAGGTAATGAAATGTTGACTCAGGGAGGTAAAGTACCTAATATGGCTAGTAAGTGAAGGAGTCAGAACACAAATACAGGCAGCCTGGCCCCAGCCTACTCCCTTGATACTAATCTACTTCTTGATAATCATTTCTGTAATAGAATAAAAACTTGTCATTAGTATTGAGTGATAGCTATCTAAGTATATCCCTTTGTTTAGTAATTTTCCAGGTGTGGCTGGATATGCCAAGAAATAAAGGGAGATTGCTATCCCTGAGAATGTATGACTTTGATGATAATCAAGAAAAAGGCACATGAAATTACTATATCAAACTATCTAACCAGAGTAGTATTTCTGTAGAGTATTATCTACAGAAAAACCTGACTGGTTGGGGATGAATAAGAAATAGTCTAAGCAAGATTTCACTCAGTGTTGCCCTAAAAACTTTGTGGAAAGCTACAAATCCTGGGACTATCTGAGCTTTTCCCTCTGACAAGGTCAGTACTTTCAGGACTGAGGTTCTTTATGTGCTTTTTTTTTTTTTTTTTTTTTTTTTGAGACTAGGTCTCCCTATTTTTGCTCATGGAACCGCACGCCCAGCTATTTTTTTGGAACTAGGTCTCGCTACGGGCCCCAGGTGGGACTCGAACCGCAATTCCTAGCCCCGGCCGCTTCATAGGCTGAAGCTTACAGGCACGAGCCACCATGCCCGGCCTTCCAACACCATCTTCTGTAGAGACTTTACACCTTTGCATAAAGCAGAGTCCTCCCTTGGTTACTATGAATTAAGTAAAAGGTCATCTTTATTTATTTTAGGTGTAAGTCCTAACAAAGCCATTCATTGAATATTAAATTGTATGGGTGTGTCTAATCTTGTCAGCTGTAAAAATGAATGGCTTTTATTCTTGGAATTTGATTATTGCCAAAGATCAAAAATTGAATAATTTTCATGGTAAAACCATCGTTTTTGTTGTATGCTGTAGAAATGGTGTAGGTCCTTGCCTTGAGAAGGAAAGCCTAGCATGCCCTCTACTGGCCAAATATGGAATGACTGCTGGGCTTAATTTTTAAAGTTAAAGAAAAAAGGATGTATGTCACAAATGTGTGCAAAGCTTTCTCTACAGAGGTGTCCATTGCACTGTAATTTGTAAAAAAAAAAAAACAGGAAACAGTCTAACAAAGGGGCATTAATTAAATAAATTATAATCCTTTTAATAGAGTACAATTCAGTTCATAACTATACTGAAAAAATAGCATGGGAAAATGTTTATGTTATATTAAGTGAAAATCTGAGATCACAAACGTATTTAGTGCAATCCCATTTTCGTTATTTAAAGGATAAAAAGGTAAATAGAAGAACTAAATTGATAGACAAAATAGAACAGTGGTAGCTCTGTCATGGAATTGTAAGAATTATCTCATTATTCTTCTCTATTTTCTAAATGTGCTGTTATCAACATGAATTACTTTGATAAAGTAAAAAACATTCAGAGATTTCTAAAAGAAAGATATATGAGAGTGAACCTCCTAATCTTAACAGATTGAAAAACCAGGGACAAGGGTAGTGCTGACTCATATAAGTCTCCGTACCTACTTAGACTTAACACTGACTTTCCATTTATTTGCCATTTGCTCATTATTTAGTTTGTTTGGTGAAAACTACCATTAACAATATCAAGACTTGGCTACTGATTGTTCAGGTATAGCTGCGCTTAGGGTCAGAAATGAAGCAAAGTGTTAGTTCTTTGGACAAACATATTTGCAAAGATCACAATGTAGTTAGGACTGATTTATTTTCTCTTATGCAGAGGTTGACAAACCAGCCAAATCTGATTATGCATATCTCAACAGTATCAAAGTTTAGGAAGTACAGAAAGGCTATTAACCCTAAAATATTTATTATTTGATTCTTTACAGAACAAGTTTGCAGACTTCTGTTCATTTAAATTATTTAAGTGAAATAATTCCATATTGCCTCAAGACATTTAAATACTACACTGCACTTTAATCTTTCTAATTAATCAATAGGGCTCTCAACTGTCAGTTCCAAACAAATATCAGAACAAATGTCAGAAGTAGGAAGCCCCCATATGGCAGTTTTTCCCCTGATAGCCTATTACTACAGGCCCTCCTAACCTCAAATGCATCACAGTTTCTAAGTGGGTGGGGAAATCTGGGAGGTGAGGAAACTGTGGAATAGTGGGAAGAGCCCAAAAGATGAGGACATTAAGAAAGGAGGTAAAGGCCAGGTGTGGTGGCATGTGCCTATAATTCCAGTTACTTGGAAGGCTGAGGCTAGGAATCACTTGAGTCTGTGGGTTCAAGACTACCCTGGGCAACACAGCGAGACCTAGTTTCAAAAAAAATAGCCAGGCGTGGTTGCGTACACCTGTAATCCTAGCTACCTGGGAGTCTGAAGCTAAGGATTCAGACTCAGAAGCAGGTTCGGGACTATCCAGGCAACATAGTGAGACCTAATCTCAAAAAAGAAGGGAGGGAGGGAGGGAGGGAGGGAGGGGAGGATAAATTCAATAGATACCAATAAAATAGATGAGGGGAATTATTAGAAAGTGATTATGCTACAAATTCCCTTGCTGTATTTATCCTTTGAGCGTCTACTGTACACCAAGCATTGTATTACAAAAGTTAATGCCAAAGGGATGTCTCCACCTGTTTTTTGACAAGGAGGAAGCTAGGGACCAATGCTAGGATATTTGCTATAACTAGAACCAAAAAGCTTTGACACTTTTATGGCCCAAGCTTGCCTGCTGAAAGAGCAGTTCCCCCCCCTCCAAATCTCAAATGCATTTATCTTCTTGGTGAAAATTTATCATCACCTGTGGAACACAGCATACAGAGTATCTGGGGCAAATTGCTTTTAGATTTCAAGCTTGTAACATTTAGTGAGATACACTGAAGGAGGGGTCAAGAAAATGTCAAGGATAACAACCAATCTGAACATTGACCACAATTACCAAGTGAACAGTGAAAAGATCAGACAGACTGAGGAACAGATGTGACTAATGAACAGGGGTTAGTGGGGGGTTGGGGAATATTTGAACTGGGTTGAGAGCAAATGAACCATTAAACAAGTTATCCTAGAAAAGAGAGCGCCTCATTGGGAGAATGCCTCAACTTAGAGAAAAAAAACACTTCTTCCTCAAGTTGGAGGGAAACAGAAATTCTACAGATAGAGTTAACTTGTGGGTGAGGAAAATTGAGTGAGTTCTTCATGCTTAGTAACTTCTATTTTTCTGTGCAATAAAAGCCACACTGCCATTTGCTTGCTTGAAGGAGCGGGATTTCTTGGAGTGAGGTGAGACTTTTAAAAGAATGTTAAGACTGGAAAAGAGCTGACTTGGATGTAAACTAGACTTAGTGTGATGATGACTTGTCAATATATACAAATATTGAATCATATTGTATGCCTAAAATTTACATGTTCTATGCCAATTCTTCTAGTCAGTTCTTCTAGACATAAACAGGTGCCCTGATGGCACTGTGAGTTAATTATGTGTTTATACTGACACTCATTCACATGATGGTGCCACTTACACAACAGAGAGGCTGTTGGGTTAACATACAGGTTTCTGGTTTTAGAGATCAGTCAGGTACTGGAGAGGGAAAAAACACATGGAGGCATTGCCCCAGAGAGATGTTTAAGTGGACACACAGGGTCTTGGTAGCAGAAAAAATAGTCAAATGTTTAAATACCTGAAAGAAATGGGTGGGAGGGCAAGGAACTCTCAGTCTGAGGTAAGTAGAGATGCAAGTAAACCAGGTTTGGTAGGTGAGAATTCTACCAAATTGAACCACCCATGCACTGATAGTAAACCAGGTTTGGGGAGAAAGATGGAGGAGTGCATCTAGTGATCCAAGACTGATAACACTGGAGTTAAAACGTGGAAAGTAGAAGAGTTCTGAGTGATAGCAAAACTCCTCCACAGAGTATTTGCACTTGGTTATTCTCTTTGTTGCACATTATCCTGTCACCTCACTCAAAATCAAACTTTTTCCTGCATCCCTTTCTGAAACAAGGGTTTCCCTTGAAGAACTTTAAATGGGGGAAATGACATAATCTGTTATAAAATGTTCAGAGCAGCATGAGACATAAAGTTCATAGCAGTGCCACTTGTCATAGAACAAGACTGGTGAGTAATTAAATATTCATCAACACTAAGTAGTATGATTCAAAGTCCAAAACCAGCTAAAATTAAACTGCATTGCCTAGAGATGCAGACATGGATGGGTAAACTTGGAAAACAAGGAAATGATTGTCAGAAGATGAGGACAGTTGTGAACGCTGGGAAAAAGTAGGATATCTCCATCAGGGAGGAGCACTTGGAGAGCAGGAGAGCTGTCAATTTTCAATCCCTTGATTGCGTGGTAGGCATCATCTTTATAATTATTCTTCACACTATATAAATGGTTTGACACAACTCTGTATCATATGCCGACTTTAAAAATGCATATTTAGGAGGGTGGGGAATGCAATTATGAAGTTATTTACAAATATCATTATGTTTCATGAGCTGGGAAGTTAAAACATGGGTTTTAATTTATTATTTATAATTGTTTATATGTCTCAATTTTATCAAAATTAAAAGATCATATGGGAAAGAAGGTGGATGCTTTTGTTATGTTTTCATTTCCCCTGTTGTTCATGTGTTTATTCAGTAATTTAGAACCAATAGAGAAAATTCAAGAACTGAAGCAGCACTTTGGAGATCTGTCAGCATTCAAGAGTTATTTTCTAGGCATTCCCTGCTCATGGATTGGAAGAATTAACATTATCAAAGTGGCCATTCTACCAAAAGCAATCTACAGATTCAGTGCAATTCCAATAAACATTTCAATGACTTTTTTAAAAAAGAGATAGAACAAAAGTTACTAAAATTTATATGGGATAACAAAAGGCCCTGAATATCCAAAACCCTCCTAACCAACAGAAGAGAGAATGAAGGTGTTATAAAGCCATAAAATGGAGGTATTACACAAAGCCATGAAAGTAGAAACATGGGACTGGAGCAAAAACAGACAATCAGACCAATGGAACATAATTGAATGCCCAGAAATAAAGCCACACGCATACCGTCAACTAATTTTTGACAATGGGGCAAAAAACATACAGTGGAACATGGATATCCTCTTCAATAAATGGTGCTGGGAAAACTGGACCATGACATGCAAAAAAATAAACCAAGACAATTCTCTCACACTATGTCCAAAAACCAACTCAAGATTGACTTTTGGAGGAATAATCCCAGGACTATAACTGCCTGTGTTTTCTAAAAGACTTTGATGTAAGACCTAAAATCATAAAATATATAGAAGAAAATTTGGGCAAAACACTCCAAGATGTACACTTCAGAAACCCCTTTCAGGACATATCTACAGATGGTAAAAAAAAAAAAAAATGAAGGAAAATAAACAGCTGGGACTACATCAAACTAAAAAAGCTTCTGTACAGCAAAAGAGACAATATCCAAAACAAAAAGAAACCCAACCAAATGGGAGAAAAATTTTTCCCTCCATACAGGTGATAAGGTCTGATAACAAAGATTCACACAACTTAGCAAAAAACAGAGCAAAAAGCCCAGTCAAAAAATGGGGAGAAGAACAAAAAAGATACTTCTCCAAAGAGGAAATACAAATGGCCAATAAGCATAAGAAAAACTGCTCAACATCACTAATAACCAGGGAAATGCAAATCAAAACCACACTGAGATACCACTTTACACCAGTAAGAATGGCCCATATATGGCCGGGCCTGGTGGTGCATGCCTGTAAGCGGCAACCTAGAAGCCGTGGCTGGAGCCAGGGATCACAGTTCGAGTCCCACAGGGGGCATGTAGCGAGACCTAGTTCCAAAAAAATGTAGCTGGGCATGGTGGCGCGCACCTGTAATCCCAGCTACCTGGGAAGCTGAGGCTGTGGTACCCCAGGCAATGTGAGCCTGCAGTTCCACAGGCAAAAATAGCAAGATCTAGTCTAAAAATAAACAAACAAAAAAAAAACCAACAAGTGCTGGTGTAATGTGGAAAGGAACACTCTTACACTGCTGGTGGGAGTGCAAACTGGTGCAGCCACTATGGAAAACTGTGGAGGACCCTCGACTACTGAAACTAGAACTACCAATTGATCTAGCAACCCTACTACTGGGAATTTACCCAAAGGATACAAAAACACTAATTCAAAAGGACACCTGTACTTAGATGTTTATTGTAGCACTATTTACAATAGCCAAGACATGGAAACAACCCAAATGCCCCCAAACTGATGAGTGGTTGAAAAAGATGTGGTATATTTACACAATGGAATATTAATCTGCTATCAAAGCTGACAAATATGAAGCATTTATTATAAAATAGATAAACCTAGAAGGAATTATATTAGCAGAAATAAGTCAGAAAGAAAAAGACAGAAACTATATGATCTCACCTATAGATGGGATGTTGGATTAACAGGCAAAAGGCCAGGAAATACCCAGAGTAAGCTGACAGCAGAGAGGGAGCAGGCTGTAGGAGAAGGAAGAGGGAGAGATCAGGAAAGAAAGGACAGGAAGGCTCACAGGTAATGGGTTGTGCAGGAGAACCCCAGAAAATGCAATGATGTAATATATGTGTATACATAAATATGTAAACAAAAAATTGATTACTAAAAATTTTTTAAAGTTCTTTTCTTTGTAGAGGCATGGAAAATATAATCCAGTTTACAAATCTCGGATCTTGATACTATGGGACGGTTTAGTTGACTTTTGGAGGAGTAATCGCAGGGCTATAACTGCCTGTGTTTTCATAGCAGCCCCCGCCTCTACCTGAACATATGTTCCCCATCCCCCCCTTAGAGGCTCTCCTGTGAATTAGTCTGAAAGTCATTCACAGAGGGGTTGGGGGGAAGGTGAGGATAAATGCTGCCAGCAAACTGCCCTTTCCCAGAAATCCTGCTCCAACCTCTTCCTACTCACTCAGCAAGTTCTCCTTCCAAACTGCTGACCTTGGATATTCCCCCACTCTGTAAACAGAACCAACTGGGAAAGCACACTCCTGAAGGAAATCTCAGTTAATATCAAAAACGAAAAACCCAGTACACTCAACAATGTAAAACTGATTGCTCATAGACTTCCCTACCTCCTGAGCCTCTGAGGCTTCCTTTCCAGTTTCTTCATACAGTTTTGTTTGAAGGTGTTATAATAATTGATAACTCCTTAGTTCTATGGTTTTCTCCTATGGATTTCCCAAGGAGGAAAAGCCATGTGGCACAATGGATAACTGGAAAGAAGACAATTCCAGTAACTTCCTTGTTGAGTTGCTTAACGAACCAATCCAGGACCAGGTAAGATTTCTTGTTATGTAAAATAAAATTCTCTTATTAGAGTGGGCACGGTGGCACATGCCTGTAAGCAACAGCTTATGGAGTCACAGCTGCAGCTGGGGATCTTGGTTCGAGACCCATCTGGGGCAAGACCTAGTCCCAAAAAAAATAGCTGGGTGTGGTGGCATGCACCTGTAATCCCAGCTACATGGGAAGCTGAGGCTGGGGATTGCTTGAGTCCGTGGTACCACAGACAATGTGAGCCTGTGATTCCAGGGGCAAAATAGCGAGATCTAGTCTCAAAAAAAAATTATCTTATTAAAACCACACTTATTTGCAGTTTCTGTTACAGGTGAAACATCTCCATTATGGTAAGGATGGAGGAAATTTTGTTTTGAGGAAGGCTGGAGCATTTAGCGATAGCTAAGGCCTCAGAGGACCATCTTACCCGGAGTACTACTCAAAGTGTGGCTCCTGGACCTGCAGCATGAGAATTAGAGTCAAGGATTTGACCCCTGACCTTCTCTGGAGGTGGCTCTGGGAAGCTGCATTTTAACAAGACTCTCTCCAGTGATTTTGATATAACCCAAGTTGGAGAAGACACTCATCTAGGAGACTCCTACAGCTGGGTCCAACTGTTGCCTCTAGCTTATTGCAAACTTCCCTAAGCTCTTTCAGTCTTCTACCTCTGTTCCCTCTTCTATCACAACACAATGAGACTCAGATGAGGAAGTGGGTATAAAAATGACTTGAAAGAAGTGAAGTATTGCTTCCTAGGAAGTCCCTGAGCTGACCCAGCCCCTACCTACCTACACAGTATCCAAAGCAGCAAACAGATGGGCTGGGTCAGACTGGACTCCTCCTGGCCAGCCTTTGAGTTTCTTTGGGCAGGGCCCGTTTCCACCTATGTCCAGGTGCCCTGAAGAGGATGCATAGTATAGTCACTGTCATTAACGTTCTGAACGCAAGTGTTCCCTTTTTTGTGGTTTCCTGCTTGAGTCAATCAGGAAAGACGAAACCCAGGTTTTTTGCCTTAAAAGACTGAAGCGCGAGGGTAAGCTCCGCCGCAGTGCTGCCCTTAAAATCCTCTCTTAAAATCTCACTGACCTCAGCCATCCTCCCGCTACATCCTGAGCATCCTTCCACCATCTCTATTGAGGTGAACCGGTCCTCCCAGATTCCCCTCAACCTCCACGCCCAAGGATCTTGATGCCCAGGCGGCAAACGAACGACTAGGTTGTGAGGCCTCCAGCCTGTCCGCTCTCCCCTCGCCTCGCTCCGAGCCGACCCAGACGCCCGAGCCACCCTCAGGGCCCAGGAGGCCCGGCTAAGAGGCGGTGGCTGCGCGCACCAGCTTGCGCGCCGGGCGAGGGTTAGCGGGCAGAGGGGGCGGGCGCGCTGGTCAGATGACCAATCAGAATAGGCATGCCAGCAGGCCCGCCTCCCAGTGGCCACTCAGGCACGGGGGGAACACTGCCTGCTCGGGCACTGGACGAGCTGTCTGCCAATCGGAGGTGGAGCAGCGTGGTCTCTGCCAATAGCCCGAGGCAGCTGGGTCAGGCGGGTGGCCCTGCGGTCCGCGCGGTGGTCCGGGAGCGGGTCGGCGCTGAGGGAGCGGCCGGCGTCCGGCCCGCGCTTGCTGGGCTCTCTGACCCTCCGGCCCCACCCGTCGGCCGTGCCAGTCATGCCAGGCGCTGCTTGGCGCTAGTGCCCCGGTCGCCGTCCGCCCGCCCACTCACAGCCGCGCCCACTGCCCAGAGCCAGAGGGATGGTGGTAGTCACGGGGCGGGAGCCAGACAGCCGTCGCCCAGACGGTGCCATGTCCAGCTCCGACGCCGAAGACGACTTTCTGGAGCCGGCCACCCCGACGGCCACGCAGGCGGGGCACGCACTGCCCTTAATGCCCCAGGAGGTACCTGGACCGAGGGGAGAGGGAGAGGTGGGAAGTGGAAAGGGTTGCAGTCAAGCAGATGCTGGCAAGAACTGACCTTGGGGTGTGAGCAGCGCTGGGGTTGGGGGTCGGGGACTGGGCTGATGGAGGAGCCAGAGGAGCTGTGTGCCTGCACACATTCACCGCATAAAATGCGTTTGGTATGCCCAGAGCACAGGACCCTGCCTCTGGGCACCTGGCCACCCAAACCCTCTCCTGTACTCATGCCCACAAGGTTGATTTACGCCCATCTCTAAACCCAGCCCATACCAACTGAAGGAGCGGGCAGGCATGGGGAGGGGACCTTGGAGCCCAAACCCAGATGCCCAGAGAATGGCTAAAGGGCTGTGTGTATATAAGGTCAGTTAACGTGTCCACACCCACCTGACTGTCCCATGGTTTCCCTCACTGACTGCTGTCCTTCCTGTGATGCACAGTCACATCCACTATCTTAATGTACATGGCCCTGCACTATTAGCACCCTAAATAACTGCAGGAGAATGGGGCAAAGAAGAGGGGGTGTTGCTGGGCACTGGAGACAGAGGTCAGGGCTACGGTAGTGCTGGGTATGGGAGAATGGTTCCTGTGGAGTCCTTAGACAATGGACAGAGCCCCAGGAGGACAGGGCTCGGCCAAACTCTTGGGAAGCAACTAGTGTCCCCCTAGGAGCCCCCCAACATCACTTGTGAAATGAGTACAACTCGAGTACTCTTTGCATTTGGAAAGACAGAAACTGTTTTATGTGTATGGCCATAGAGGACATGCAGTGGTTTGAGAGACAGAGCATAGGACCCAGAGACTGCAGTGCCAGCTCTTCCATTCCATGGTTCCATCTGAGCTCTAAGACTATTTGCTTTTTCCTCTCTTTTTCAATCTTCTCACCTAATATGAAGCAAACATTTGAATTGATATGAGAGGTCCTCAGAAAAAGGTGTAAAGAGCTCCAAAAATGTATCTTAAATATTGCAAAAATAATATTTAAGTGCTTGTTAAGTGCAGAGGATGGTTTTAGCAGAGCTAAGAATAAGCCATAGGTATTTCCTGGCCTTTGGGGGCAGAAGAATACTGTACAAACATACAAAGAACTATTCCATTCATTTGTTCAATGCATATTTGGGTCGTTAATGTGAGCCAGACACTGCACAAAGCTCTTGGTAACTTTCATTTGATATATTTGTATCCCGCTTTTCTTCCACAAAGGATTTGAAGACTGGGAAAAAGAACTGTCATGATAAGTATACATAGACTTTAAGTGGAGCCAAAGAGATGTCATAATATTGAAAAGTATGCACTGGGATAAAATTTTAGTTAATCTGGAGGAGGTTTGTGGGACATTAGCATTGGTCTTGCTTCTTTCAAAAGCAATTTGAAATAAAAACCACAAGCAGGCAAAGATATATTGAAAGAAAATAAGGAAAACTTTGAGCTTCTCAGGACAATTTTTTTCCATCCTTTCCCCTGATCTTCACTCTACCTTTGCCTCTTATTTAGACTGGTACATTAATGGGAGAGCAAAGTAACATACTTAACTGGTATGTTAAGTGGGAGAGCAATGGTACAGAGAATGAGGGGTAGAGGCCTGGAAACATTCAACAAACATCTACAAACCCTGCTGTGTGTGTCTTCCTAAAACTGGTGAACAAGATATTGACCCTGCCTTTGGGAAGTTTGGGTCCAGTGGTATGGACGGTCAGAAGAAGATGGCTGTTCAGGTATTGTGAGAGATACTGTAAGGGAGGACAGTGTGAATGCAAGGTCAAGGGAATATTGAGTTAATTCTGTCTTGGGGTCAGGTGAGTAATAGAGCAGAAATGCTAATAGGGGGACTTGAATAGAAGCTTTTTGAGTGAGTGGATGCTGTTAAACTATATGGTGCCTGGGTATGAATTAGAAAAAGGACTCTGGCTAGGCTAACAGCTCACTCTCCTGCCCTCGCTAGGGTGAACAACATACAGCACCATAGTGGGCAGTTGCATTTACTACTTGGAGCAAAGATAACATAAGTAAGAACGCAAAAAAAATTGTTAAATTCAGGAAGTGGGAGAACAAAAAATGAAGGTTTTAGGTTTCAGAGCAGAGATAGTGGAGTTGGATGGAGAGATCTGATTTTGGGGAGAAGGGGAGGACTCAGCAATTGATGAGGGGGGGAGACGGGAGAAGAAAAAGTTCAGGAAAACTCCTGGGTTTTGACCTTGGATGACTGAGTGAATGATGTGGCACTAACCAAGATTTAAAACAGTAGCTCCAGCTCTCATCCCTCACTGCCTGGCTGAGAATGCCGGTGGTTCCTTTCTAGTTTCCTGAGGTTGTCCCTCTTAACATCGGAGGGGCTCACTTCACAACACGGCTGTCCACCCTGCGGCGCTACGAGGACACCATGCTGGCAGCCATGTTCAGCGGGCGGCATTACATCCCCACTGACGCGGAGGGCCGATACTTCATCGACCGGGATGGCACGCACTTTGGGTATGTCACGTCTCTCTACATGAATCAACTTTATAGTCCTGGCAAGGATGTGGCATGGTCTTGGGCATGGAGTTTTTGATGTCTTCCGTAGTACATAGATAACATACTGATGGAATTTAATAAATGTCTTTATTGAATTAGAACAGAATTCTTAGTTTCTTTCCCAAAGGAAGGGAAGGATAACTGGAGAAATCCTAGGAATAGTCTCATTATGATGAAACTGCTTCTGTTCCATATAGTAAAAGACCTGAAAGATAGCCTCTGTGTTTGATCCCACCTAGAGGCAGGAGAGGTCCAAAACAACTTCTTGAAGAAGGATCTCTGTTCTCTCTGTTCCAAATTATAGCAAATGTTTTTTGAGACAATGTCTTTCCATCTATTTGTACTTAGATGACAGCAGAAGGGTTTTTTAAAAAGACTTCTTAGCATTGCCATCCTGGGGAAACATGGGCTATGACAATAGTCCATAGACTTCTTTCAGTTGTTTGAAGCAACAGTGAAGGAAGGGCTTACATAGTGTTTGTCATCCTTTAATTTTGCCAAGAAGAGTCCTTTAAAAGGTACCCTTTCTACTATTACTGTCATTTTAATACTAAACTATGGAAAGATACCATCTCAAAATGTAGTCTTTCTCAGGAATGGAATTTCTGACAACCTTACTCATATAACTGTTGAACAATTTATATTTTAGTTTCCTTGTTTATGAAATGAGATTATAGCTCCCATATTGGCCTGCTTTGCAGACTTTTAGAATCTTGGTTTGGCCCCATCCCTCAGAGTATATGGCTGAAGTTCTTTGCCCTCCTATCCAACTTTGGAGATGACTAGATAATTAACATGACCCTTGACCTTGAACAAAATGATCAGAGAGGCTGAAACATTCCAACCACTGTGTCTCTGTGCTGTCCTCCAGATAGGAGTGTCCACATTGGGAGGTCATTTTTATCCTCACAAAGGAGCCTGTGGTCAAATAATTTGCTTTGAAGCATCTGGATTTCCCCATTGGGCTGTCAGCTGCCTCCAATGCTGAGAAAACAAAGTGTCACATCGCTCTGCAGTGCTATAAAAAGATCTTTGTTTGCAGGCTGTTTGGGGGAGGAAAGTGCTGGCCCCAGCTGGCAGCTCCCACAGTACTCTTAGCTGGGTCTTGCCCTGGGGTTATATCTTTGAGAATTCATCAGGCTTTGCTAAAGATCCTAGAGAACTAATTTTGGAAGAGGGTTGGGGAGGGGGAATAGGGTTTGACTGTAGGCTGATAGTCCCATACCACATCGGGCCACAGCTGGAAAGTGTCAAAGCCAGGCAAAGGTGTGGCAGGAAGTAGGATATTGTGGCATTCAGCCTTGGGAAGCTAGACTCCAGTGACCTGTGATTATCATCAGCAGATAAAGTTGTTGAAGACTCAGATAAAATAAAATAGGAATTTTTGGCACTTGATAAAGTACCTTTCTCTGCTGATGCAACTCACATACCCCCAGCACCCACCATGGAGGCTGATTGGGCCTCCATCTGGGGTATAGCACAACACTTTGTGTTGCAGCCTAAACACTGTGGGTGTTTTCTGTGTTTGAACCTCTGATGCACTGTGGTTCCTTGAGCAAGATGTCCCTTAACATCTGAGCCCCACTGTCCCACTCTTACAATGGACAGATGATAGCTCTAATTGCATCATGTCCTTAAAAAGATGAAATGGGATAAGAATTGACTAGTGGCTGACACAGGTAAATATTTAGTATTAGCTTTATTGCATTATGGTCTTAAACTAGTCATTGAGGTAACAGCTTGATCGTGGGGTTTCTCATGTATCTTTACAGAAGAGCCCTTTCCACATCTACCAGTGATAGTTCTGATTACTTTCAGCAGTAAAGCATTCTGAAACTGATTTTTTATTCAACGAAAATGCAATATATAATTTTTTTTCATTTCTAGAATCAGTTTGTTCAAATATTAGGGTTTCATGTTTGATCTTCACATATCTGCAGAATAATACTGATGGCAAGGATGTGTATGCTCTTCTGAATTGTTGGTGAGAATGTAAACTACTACAGCTACTTTGTTAAACATCTTTCCTGATGATTGAATAGTTCTCTTGATAATGTTAACCTAAGAGAAATTGGTACATGTCCACAAAAACTCATATAGAGGAATGTTCATCACAGCTTTATTCATGAAAACACCAAAGTGGAAACAACTCAAATAACCATTAACAGAAGAATGGGTAAATAATCATGTACAATAGTATATATAAGTATATAGCGTACAGTAGTGTGCAACTTAGTAATAAAATTAAAAAACCAAACTACTATTACTCATAACAAGGAATGAATATCAAAAATTATGTCAAGGGAATGAAGCCAGAAGTACATCTTAACACTATGTATTACTTCTATGAATTCCCAAAAAAGGCAAAAGGCAAAACTAATCTTTATTGATAGAAGTTATATGGGTTGCCTCTGTTGGGGCTGACTGGCAGAAAGCACAAGGAAACTTTAAGAGATGGAAATGTTCCATATTTTCATCTAGGTGGATATATGGATATAGTTATACATAAAAAGTAATTGAACTGTACAATTAAGACTTTATATTTACTGAATATTCTCAATTATAATGATATCTTAAGGATATCTTTCCATTATTTCTATATAAAATTAATCATAACATCATCTAATAGTATACTTAATTATAATGATACTGATAATCAATACATGACATGAATACTGACAGTAATGAATACTGAGGTCTTACTAAGTACCAGGTATATTTTACATACTTTTCTATATTGGCTCATGTAATCCCCTCATAACCTTATGGGATAGTTTTATTATTTCCCCTCACTTACAGTTGAGAAAATCAGGCACTGAATGGTTAAGTTCATTTACCCAAGGTCACACAGCAGGAAGTCTGATTCAGTTCCGTCCTCTAAACACTGTGTCATGCTGTCTATGTCCAGTGAAGCCTTCTCACCAACCCTCTTTCCTCCTGCTCAGAGATGTGCTGAATTTCCTGCGCTCAGGGGACCTGCCACCCCGGGATCGTGTGCGGGCTGTACACAAGGAGGCCCAGTATTATGCCATCGGACCCCTTCTGGAACAGTTGGAGAACATGCAGCCACTGAAGGGGGAGAAAGTGCGCCAAGCATTTCTGGGGCTCATGCCCTATTACAAAGGTGAGGGGTCAGCTGTGCAGGACAGTCAGGGTGTGGGAAGGGGGGGTTGCAAGTGCCTCAGTCTCCATCAGAACCATTGAGTCCAGAGTTCATCTTTTTACCCAAGATGGAAAGAATCCTGCTTCCCTTCCTGTCATGCCGGGTGAATTTGGGTTCAGGTATGCCCTTGCCTGTGACAATTAAATTGCATTTCAAAAGGACAGTCCTCATCTCGTCCCACTGGCTTTCTTTGACTGAGGACCGTGATCCATCTCTTTGTCTGCCCCAGGCCCACAGGGACCTGAGGAATGTCCCTTCCCCAGAATCTGTCTCTTTCTTCTTAGATCCTGGGGCTCTCTTTGCACCCACCCTCTCCCTTACTCCTTAGTCCCCACCCCTGTGATAGATGCTATGTTCACACCCATAGACCACTTGGACCGGATCGTGGAGATCGCCCGGCTACGCGCAGTGCAGCGGAAGGCCCGTTTTGCCAAGCTCAAGGTCTGTGTCTTCAAGGAGGAGATGCCCATCACCCCCTATGAGTGTCCACTCCTTAACTCCCTGCGCTTTGAGCGGAGCGAGAGTGATGGGCAGTTCTTTGAGCACCACTGTGAAGTGGATGTGTCTTTCGGGCCCTGGGAGGCTGTGGCTGATGTTTATGACCTGCTGCACTGCCTGGTCACAGACCTCTCAGCGCAGGGCCTCACTGTGGACCACCAGTGCATCGGGGTGTGTGACAAGCACCTTATCAATCACTACTACTGCAAGCGTCCCATCTATGAGTTCAAGATCACATGGTGGTGAGTAGCTCTGGGAGGGAACAGAGTCCCACAGAGGGGCATCTATTCCCCTTGGTCACTCTGGGAGTAGGATTCCTAGAAGGGCCACTGACCAACCCAGAACCTGCTGAGGTGAGGACCAAGTCCTGAGGCACAGCTCCAAGGGGATGGAGGTGTGGCTCCAGTCTCTCCAGCTGTACCTCAGGTTTCAGGTTCAGGGCTCAGACCCATGGGGACTTGGGGCCTGCATTCACCTGATCTTTCCTTGAGGCATCATGGTCCTTTGCCTGAGGCTGATGGGGTCTGGCTAGCTAGGGCTTGACCAGGAAGTCCAGAGAGGTTTTGTCATTTTCTTGACCTTGTAAGGGAGTTTCTGCCCTTTTTAGAGCCACATTACCAAACCAATGTAGGCATAATCACTTCCTCAATTCTGTTCAAGTATCTCTTCCTGTGCTCAGTATATAGTTATGAACACAGACTATGATGGGGATTTGCCCAAGTAGCCACCCCACAGTCCCTGAAGAAAAAAGTGTCTTCTCTCCCAGTACACTCCCTCTTCCTCTGAGAATAGTCCCATGTTTGTCTTAGGATGTAAAAAGACTCCTCCCAAAACTTTCACCACATTTTGGAACTGTAACCATAGTTGCCAAAACCATGCACCAGGTTGGCCTTAGAAACTCATAATGTTTACAGCCCTGCTTTGGGGCCTCAGCTTTTACCTTCCGCCAACCTTCCTTGCTTGAGGGGTTATCTTGCAGGGCTGGGGTGCAAATTTTGGAGACTTCTTTTGAAAACTCTGTAAATTGAGGAGGCGGGATACCTAGAACTTGTTATTTTTGAGATGTTTAAGTGTTCAGAATACCCTCACGGTGGCTATTTCATGTGTTAGGATCCAAATTGTGGTGAACCTCCTTGAATAGGAAACACCCCCTATTTAAGCCCCTGTGCTTTATTCTGTTAACCTCCTTTTAAGAGAATGTTCTATTTCGAAGAAACAAAGGACTGGGTGAGAGGCACAGCTATCCTACACTCTATAGGAAGACAGCAGCAAATCTCCATTCCATTTTACTTCCCCTATTTCAGATAGTAAGAGAAAGGTCCACAAGGATCTGCACCTAGTGCATTTCTTTCTTGTCCCATCTGCAGCCTGAGCAGCTTGTCAGGGTATGGTAATACAGCTCCAAAAGAAAGAGCTATGTAGTGCCAGTGACTGGAATATAGCACTTTTGTGCAGGATAAGGGCTTCTCCTATAATCAGGATTATACGCAGCTACTCCTCGGTGTTCTTGTAGAGAGACTTTTTTTATATGTAAAAAATTACTGAGGACAGTCTCAGTGGTCTCAGCCTTACAAGACTAGATTGGTGAGGTACAGGAAAAGGGGGGAGATGAAGTTGTCTGTCTTCGGACAGAGAAAAGAAAGGCCAGCCCTGGGACCTTGACTGAATTCCGTAATGGGACAGTAACCTTCATAGTCCTGCGTGGAAACAGATTCCAGAGGGGGATTTTACACTTTTCTCTTGAATCCTTTTTTGAGTAGAGCAGATGTGCAGACTGAGCTCTACAGGGAAAATACGGTGATACAGTGATTCAGGTTCTAAAATACATGTTTTCTCTCTTATCCTCATCTACAAATGAATCATCACTTTTCTGGAGCTACTTGGAGCTAAGCCCAGCAGCATAGCTTTTGCCTTGTTCTAACAGAAAAATACTTAAGTTGTTCTGATTGTTGTTATTGTGAATTCAGTTTTTGACAGATACTGGGGCAAGCTACTCAGGAGGAAGTCAGTATGAGTAAGGAGCAGATTAATTGAGCCCAGAGCTTCTCTTTCCCATCCCCAGCACAGAACTTCATAATTCTATTTAGAGTTCACACATGTAAGTCATGAAGCAACTGTCTCACACAAATTCAAGTCGGCTTAAAAAACAGACCCTGAAGATTTTCTTAAGGTTACAGGGATCCAGGACAAGGATGCTGTTCCTGTGCCCTTTTCTGGAAATATCCGTTTCTCCGTCCCCCTATTTTCCTCATAGTGGTATGTTCCGCGCCAGCATGGGGAGAAAAGGCTCTGGGCCAGTGTATCAGGCAGAGCAAGGACACTGGCAGCCAGCTTGGAGCTCCTTCTAAGTGGAGTAAAAGAATTCCGTGGCCCAGTTTGCCCCATTCTCTGATGAGAAGCCTGGCTGAAAAGTGCATTCAGATACCATGGTTGGTGGTAATGGACTGAAATTAAAGGTTCTTTCTGAGGAAACAATTCTGGTTGAATTCCTTTTCAACTCTTAAGTGGCCAGGCCCAGAGCACAAGAATTATTGGGTCAGGAAGAAGGGTTTCTAAGTATGACTGCTTCTCCCAATTGAAAGGAAATTTATTTTTATAGAATTCTTGTGCATAATGTCCAATAAATGCCTGTCATTCAGTTCATCCTGCTGTGAATAGGTCATTAGTTATCAATGGGTTAAACCAAAATGCCTCTTTTGGAACCTCCCTCTGTTTGACTTTGGGCACTTTCCCCCACCCCCAGGTGCCAGGTTCACTGGTTGGGAAGGGGAACATTTTAGGAGATAGGACTATAGTGCAATTCCAGCCACAACACACAGTTCAATAAACAAGTGAACAGTTTAATGACAACAAAAATTACTTAAGAAATCCAAAAAGAAACATACCATACCTTTCCAGGTGGAGGAATTATTTTTCTAAAGCTCTAAATAGAAGAAATAGAAAAACTGTCACCATCGTCATCCTACCTCAAATAATTTACCAGACTCTGCAGTGCTTGTCATGTGGAATGCGGTCAACTGTGTTCTAAACGTTTCTAAACGTTTCTATTCTTTCTGGGGCTTCTGGATACTCTGGGGGCTGAGTGTTGCACCTCAGGCTGATCAGGTGATACCCTTCCTGTTCTGGTTTGCTTGCTAGAGGACTAGGAAATTGATGTTTGTGAGCCACAAAGTGGGGTGAGCCTCAGTGTGTGATGCTGTTCTAAGCTGGATCCTGAAGAGGTTAAGGCAAACAATTAAACAAAAGCTCCCACTTGAGCAGCTTGAACCCAGTTAGAATTTCAAATGTCAACCTGTGTACCTTCTGTCCCTATAGCAATTTAATAAGTGATTAAGATTTCCTGGTACCATCTTGCTAACCTACTTCATGAAGGTGGTACCTACCTCTTGATCTTTAAGAGGATTTATTCATAAGAAGTCAAGTGTTGGGAACTGGGGTGGGAGAGGCACTTTTGGGAATTCTGGAAAAAACATGCATATATTAAGTGGGGAGGGTGGTTTGGCAGGGTTTTAGAGGAGGGGGAGCCAACAAAGACCTGGTCTAGGAGCAGCAGTCATGTCTGGAGTGTGGGAGGTCACTTGGGTCCACTGTCTTCTGTATGCTGTTGGCTTTGTGTACACAGTGTAACACTTCCTGTTTGTTCATTACCTGTCTATGAGTGCTTTGGTGCATGAAACCTCAGTACCCATACAAGGCATTAAAGTCAAGAATTAGAACCTGGATGCTGTGTCTTTTTTTTTGTTGTTGTTAACTCTCATCCTTCCACTGTCTTCTTCCTCCCCTCCGCCCCCACTTTTCCCATAAGTATGTTTTGATTTTTACTTAAAATGTGGTCATTTTTGGGATGCCACAGTAAATAAGACTTCCTGAGACCAGCAGCTGAACTTCTGCCCAGATGTGAACTTTAAAAGGCACTATGAGCTTTTACTCCAACTTTCTTTGTTCCACATAGAAGTGTGCCTATCTGTCAGGCATCCTTGCCCTCTTCAGTTGAGTATTTTCCAGAGAAGAACAATACCACAGCCTTGTCAGATAGTTCTGAGAGAAGCTACTCCCATCACCACTTCTTTTGAAGGGGAAAATTAGTGGCTCTACACTTATGTGAACCTTAGTGTTTAAGACCCTTCCTGAGGAAAACAGATATAAGTTGTTCTTCCTCTGAAAGCAGAAATTGACACTTTCCTGGCTATGAGCATCCTCATCAAGATGCCCCTTGGAGCACTACATGGTTAACCAAGAAAGGCGAGTTCTGAAATGATGGGTAGCTACATTATCATTCAACTGCTACCCTTAAGTCTGATTATTTTGACTTTTAAACACATTGCATCATCTGTTTTGTGTTCCCTGACCTGATTACTATGCATAAAAACACACAGTAATAATATACTAATAATACATTATAGGTTGGAAACTGAAGTTCACAAAAGTGTAATTTCCCCCAAGTACACTAGCTAGTAAGTGACTGAACCAGGGACCAAACTTAAAGCCCTTTTTTTTTTTAACTCTCCAAGGGTGTTCAATAGCAGAGTCCCACCTTCCTCTTCAGCAGCCCACTGCTGAGGCTCAGGACTACTTTGCCAAACATGTAAAAGTTTAAAAAACAGATAGTCTGATAGGAATATTAGGGAGTCGTCTTTAGGTGTGTAGGCCTTAAAGACTCCAAGCATCAAGGAGTACATGGTTTTTCCAATTTACTGCTCCTTCTTAGCAATATATGTTTACTGGGTGGAAAAGAGCTGCTCATGGGATAGTTAGTGCAGAATGAGTTGCAATTAAGTACTGGATTCCTGACTAGATCCTGGGTGCAGCTGGACTCTGGGTGTGGCAGGATATTCCCACAGTGAACAGTCTAACTGCAGAGATGCTATGAGCCTGCCCATGCACACAGGTACACCCAGGGCTGAGACTGTCCAGGAAATTATTCAAGAGAATAATTCAATGGGAGGCTTTGTAGTTTAGCTCAGCATTGACCAACAAGGGGACAAAGTATGATTATGTGCCTTCACAAGGACACCTGTGCCCTTAGGACATATATTTAAGTGACCTTAAGCCAAAACTGAATAACCTGAATCTAGTCATATGAGGATCAGAAAAGCCCAAATCAAGGGACAGCTTTTAGAATGATGGCCTTATACTCCAACATCTCAAGCTCATGAAATATAAATTAAAATTAAGAAAAATTAAGATAGAATACCAGATTAAAGAAGATGAAAAAGATCCTGGCCTAGATTTGAAACTAGAAGAAATAAGTAGTGAAGGATATTACCAAGACAACTGATTAAGTTTAAATAAGGACTATAGATTAAATAATAGAATTTTATCAATGTTAATTTTCCTGATTTTGATAATTTTTTTTTGGTTTTCTAAGAGAACATGAATATGTTTAATTCTTGAGAAATACACACTGACTATGTTGGAATAAAGATGCATGCGTATGCCACTTTCATATTTTTTTAGGAAAGGTGTGTGTGTGTGGAGAATTTAGTGATCATGTTATAGAAAATGGGTGCAAATACATAAATTCAAAAATGAACAAGTACTATAAACTCAGACCAACATCAAAACACAGTCAAACCTGTAACAAGCTAAAGAAAGACTCTTGAAAGCACGATATACATAGGATGGTCAATAAGATTAAAAACTGATTTCTCATCTGAAACTGCAGTGGCCAGAGGCACTATGATTACATAAAGTGTTGAAAGAAAAACCTGTCAAACAAGAATTCTGTATCTGGAAAAAGTTTTTTCAAGAATGAAGAAGTTAGGCTGGGCATGGTGGCACATACCTATAGGTGGCAGCCTAGGAAGCCACAGCCAGGGCCAGGGATCGCGGTTCGAGTCCCGCCGGGGGCACGTAGCAAGACCTAGTCCCAAAAAAATAGCTGGGTGTGGTGGCTCGCGCCTGTAATCCAGCTACCTGGGAAGCTGAGGCTGGGGATTTCTTGTGTCTGTGGTACCCAGGGCAACATGAGCCCGTGGTTCCATGGGCAAAAATAGTGAGACCTAGTCTCAAAAAAAAAAAAAAAAAAAAAGAATGAAGGAGAAATTAATATATCCCCAGATAAACAAAAGTGAAGGGAATCTATTACTAGTAGACATGCCCGAAAAAAACACTAAAATCTTTCAGATTGAAAAGTAAGGATGCTGGACAATAATCTGAAGCTATATGAAGAAATAACACTGGTGTGTGTAAATACATACCTATAAATATACAAGCTTTATATTTTATATAAATATAAAAGTATTAGTGTACTTTTGGTTTGCAACTTTTTTGTCATTTAAAAGGCATATGCATATAACATTGATTATAAATCTGTTAATTTATAAAGATGAGATATGTGACAATAACAAGATGAAATGTATAGAAGCAGAGTGTACTCATTTAAATAAGTTTAAATTACTCAAATTAAGTTTCTGTAAGTTTAAAACATCAATCCCAAAGACAACTATTAAGGAAATAAGCAAACATATATGCAGAAAAGTAGTTAAATCACAATGGCAGGCTACAGAAAACACAAATTAATGCAGCAATGGAAAAACTGAAGAACAAAAACATGTAAAACATTAACAAAAGGTCTCAAAATGGCAGAAGTCCTTTATCAATAATTACTCTTAATTGTAAATGAATAAACTTGGATAAACTATCAAAAGTCGGAGATTGGCAAAATCTGGAAGTTTTGTCCATGTGCTATCTATTGGACACATTAGGTACAAATAGGGGCAGTTGTGGAAAAGCATGGAAACAAGTTTGAAGTTGCTTATGGAGACTTAAATTGGTGTCTTTTCCAAGGTTAAGATTGGTATTATTTAGTGTCACTCTTTGCTTCCAGGTACCTGAGACCCTTGCCTAAGATTTTCTTTATAATGCAGATTTCCCTCACAAAAGTTTAAACTTAACTTTTCAGAGCTACTCTTGTAAAACTACTCTCAAAATGATCCTAACATCAAAGAGGCATTTTATGAGGTAATATATCCAGAAACCCATTAGCCTTGAAGGATGTGAAGAATGAACCAATCTCCAGTTTGCAAAAATGAACGAAGACTGAGGAATGTGGTAACCTGTCTAAGGTAGCACCCGTAAAACGGACTCACCCAGGTCTGCATCCCATGTACAATATAGTGGTTTTTTCCTCCTGTCTGTCATAGATAGCACCTGGACACAAAAGCAGCTGCTGTTTCCAACATTCCTGAAAGGGGAATCACAAGACCTGAATTCCATTTATGACTCGATATTTAAAGCTGTGCAACACTGGTGCTGATTTATTTAACTTTTGGCTCTCAGTTATGCTCAAGTGCAAAAACACTTTCTGGATTAACCTATGTCTTTAAGTTGGCTAACTCCACTACTTTTAAAATCCTAAGATCCGTGAAAGGATGGGATACAACACTTTGCCTCAGACAACTTCATTCCACACAGGCTGGCAAACGTCTGCTGCTGGCCCAAGAACTCCTCTTCCGCACTTCGACGGCCTTGCCTCCCGGTTCCCCGCCAGCCATGAAGCAGCTGGAGGGCGGGGAGGCTCCAAAGGGCAGTGCGGTTCTCAGGGTATTAAGAATACCGGAAACACGAAGGCAGGGAAACACTGGCATCTTTGTTGGCTCCCGAAAGCTACCGTTGAGCGCCGCAGGGGTGACCAAGAGAACGCCTCCTGGCCCAATTCCTTCGCGTTGCCGGTGCTGTTCTCCACGTCAGCCACGGCGCCACGCTAGAGCGTGGCGGATCCCGCGCGGACAGCGACGGTAACCCGTAGCGGTAACCTCCCATGGCGGCTCCTCGGCCCCGGAAGTGACGTGCTGCGTGCGTGACGTACGCTCGTCGCGCCGGGGGCGGGGCGTGGAAGAGGGAGGGCCGGCGCGAGGGCGGGTTGGGGACTGGCGGATCCCGGGGCTGACCAAGTGATTCTGGGACAGCCGCGGTCGTGACGGCCGTGGAGCCGCAGACAAGGTACGGAGCAGACAGGACACGGGTCGAGGCCGACCTGGTTCACGGGTCCAGGCAGTAGGACGGCGACGCTGTCCCGTCGGGGTCTGCGGGTCGTTCGTCCGTCTTGTCTACCCGACCGGAGCCGTTTTGCTTCGGTGCCTTCTTCTGCCCTCTGTCCCGACCCCGGACCGGGCAGCGCGGCCCTAGCCGCCCTCGGAAGGTCTCCCGGTCCCTTAATCCTCTTAGTGCGCGGCCTGTCCCTTTGACATGCCGGTCTCAAGTTCTCCACTGCCCGGCCCAACTCGGACGGACCGACGCTTATCATTTCCTGGCCGCCTCCGGCCACCGGTCACCCCCTGCGGGATGGCCTCCCTCTGTCTGCCTCGCTGTCCAGTCCAGTCCGCGGAGCCCGAGGGGACACCTGTGGTCGTGACTGGTCGGGTGTCCAGGTCCTCAGGGACCCGTCTGGTTTGGAGCCGGCCTTGGCAGAGGCGCGGGCACTTTGTGATCCTAAAACATCCCGCAGCTGCGAGGCTGCGGTCTTCCGTGGCGTGGAGACTTAAGACTTGTCCGAACTTTCACCCTGTAGTTGAGGGCAAAGCTGTGGGGCCTGGCTTTAGGGAGTACAAGTCCCTGCTGTCGAATTGTCTTGGAGGAAAGCAGAGGTGATGTCCATCACGGAAGTTGGCCAGGGAGGAAGGGAAGGACTCTGCCGCTGTAGAGAGTAGGTCATAGGCAGCTGGTGGTGTCTCAGAGCTGGTGACCAAGCCCGGTGGTTGGGAAATGTGTCAGTGGGTGCTCATGGGCTCCTTTTACCCTGCAGGTTGCACGTGAAAATTTGCCAGGACAGGTTTACAGCATCTCCTAGGGAGTCGGGTGTTTTTTGTTTTTTTTTTGGACTTGAAGAGATTTTTTTACTTTTAAACTTTAAAAAAAAATAGTAATTCGTATTTCTGTAATGAAGTAATACTTATTTCTGTTTTTACTTCTGTAAATCTAAACTACTGATTTTTCCTTCTATTGTTTAAAATATTCGTACCAAGAAAGCTTGCTGGAGGTGCGAGATTTGATTATATTGTTAGTTCATTTAATGATAAGTAATGTTAACTTTTAACTTTTAAGAGTTACTGGTTCATATATGGGGGAAGATTAAGATGTGTTCAGGATTTGAATTTTCACTGCCTTTGAAGCAAACATGTTTCTGCTCTCCAGAAGTTGGTCAACTTAGGAGAGAGGGGCAGTAAAGATATTTTAAGTACAACATGGTGAAGTAGTATGCTCTAAGGAGGGACGCTTGGACCATCTTGCAAAATATGGAGGGTGGAAGAAGGTATCAGAACACTTTCTGCAAGAATACTTTCTTGAAGAATGTGTATCTTTCAGGCTAGCAAGATGGGCTAGGAATTTTAGGGATAGGTGTGATTGTGTGTATATGGAGAAACTAAAGGAGAAGAGACCTCTATCAGGAGGTGGACGTGATTGAAGAGCAGATGATGAGAGATAAGCACAGAGGTGCAAGAACTTGGTCTGGGGAAAGGATGCAGAACCAGGGAAGGATTTAATAAGCAAGATCATTGTGTGGTTAAATTGACATTTTATGTTTACATACAGACTGCTATGTAGCTAATGAGGATTGTACCCATTATAGTGCTTGATAATCTGCTATTTTGTATTTTAAGTTTTTGTGCTCTTTAAATGTTTGTGTTGAATTGCATACTTATTTACTAATTATCTCCTTGTGTAAGAATATAATTTTTCTCTTATAAACAGAAATTCTGCTTTTATCTCTCTGCATTCTTATTCTTACAGATGTTCAATGAGTGCTTATTGACTTAATGAGAAGTCATTGATTTCTGATACGTTTTTATTGAAAAAAATCTGTCTGCACTTGCTTTAATATTTATCTACATGAAGTATCCTGCCCCCAGTTTTGCTTTCAGCTGATAACTGAAGCTTGAGTTGACCTAGAGAGAATGACTGGCACCACATTTACGTGGCTTTTTAAATAATATATTGTTATAATTCTATTTTATTACTTTAGTTGTTAAATCTCTTACTAAACCTAATTCATAGTTTATTTTATCATAGGTATATATCTATAGGGAAAAAAACATATGTAGGGTTTGGTACCTTGATTTCAGGTATCACCTGTGTCCCTGAGGATTGTTTTGGGGGATAATAAGAGGAGATCTACTGCATAGAATAACTATGATCCTAATTCATTTACTTACCATAATCTTTTGGGAGAATTTCACACTTCGCAGTTTGAATTTAATTTTTGGCTCATGTGCTTTTATTGATTATAAAGTAAACCCATCCCTAAAATACATAGGAGATACCTGTGTAACACCTACCTGTCCATTCTTTGACTCAGAATAAAAATGCTATTAAATGGCTTCTTTTCCCACCCCATCTTTGTTGAGGTAATATTGGTTTACAACACTGTATATGTTTTAGGTGAATGGGTTCATCCCTCACTGAGTTGTATTACTATCTCCACCCCCTCCCCCAACATCCACGGTAAAATACCCTTACTGTAAACTGTTGTGTCCCCTCCCTTAAGTGGTTTCTTAATTCATCAGTAAAGTTATTATAATAAAAACACAAGTTTACAGTAGAGATCTTATTTAAAACTCTCATTTAGGTGTTTATTTTTATCATAAAGCACTGTAGAAGCATTATGTATGTTGTTTCATATAACTGAACTGCCTTCAAATAATCTAGCCTAGTTAAAGAAGCAGGAGAAACAACAGTTAACTTATCTTAATACTATGTAACTTATTTTATCTATTTGATCTTTAGATAAAGCTCCTAAAATGCTTTAAGAAAAAGCTGAACTTTATGGTCCTTTTTTCAAGATCTCCATGCAATTTTTGATGAAGTTACTGTCCATGGAGTAGGAAGTGTACTCTTGCCCGGCATGGTGGCGCACACCTGTAATCCAAGCACTGGGAGGCAAGAGGCCAGTGATTGCTTGAGTCCGTGGGTTCGAGACTACCTTGGGCAACATAGCAAGACCTGGTCTTGAAAAAGCATCCGAGCATGGTGGCGGGTGCCTGTAATCCCAGCTACCTGGGAGGCCGAGGCTGGGGAACACTTGAGTCCACTGGATGGGGACTACCCTGGGAAACATTTATTAATTAATTTAATTAATTAATTAGAAAATAAAGTGTACTCTCTATCATATAGTGTAACATATTTTCATGTTTCTGGTAGTATAGCTTGTTTATTACTACTAGGAGAATGAAGAATTTTGACTTGCTAATTAGATGTATATGACTTTATGGTCACTGTGAATTCATAAATGGGTACAATTTTAGAGTCTTAATCTTTTATTTTTCTTAAAGGATGGAGAGATTACAAAATCTTTTAAGCAGAAGGTAGCAAGAGCCTTTGGGCATCTAAATTCTGTGCTGTCTTAATTGTTGGCAGCTTCCTCTATGCTAGGTACAGGGTAACTATCTCAAGAGAGGTTGTACAGAAATCTGAAGAATCATTTTTGAAGCTAATTCACCAGCTTCTTCTGTTCAGTATAAGTTTCATTTATGGGTACTGTGCTTTGGTCTGTATTTTAAAATTAAAAATAACCTTTGGGGGATTTCTATATAGGGATATAGTTTTCTGTGTACAGCAAAGTTAATACATAATGAAAGTGTTTTGTTTTTATAATTCCTGTTTTGTTATAGTTTAGACAACAGTATTTGCTAGAGCACTTTCCCCTTCTTTGGAACACATAAAAAATAATGCCTCTAGAAATTGAACTCATGAAGTGTTTATTAATGAAAGAAAAACATCTTACTCTGCTATTGTGCTTTATTAAATGGTGCATCTCATTACTTACATCTTATTCCAGAAAGGATTCATAATGACTTACAAAGACACATAAAACATGTTGTTGGTAACATACAGAATAAGGATGAGATAAATTCAGGACCAGGGGAAACAAATTAAGATGGAAACAGTAATGAATTTCACAGTACACAAAGTTGTTAAAGTCATAACTATTTTTTAAAGGGTCACAATTCTATTTTTAGTAGCCAGTTCGGAGAGATTATAATTAGTTACATAGTGTAGTGACCCGAAGATAAAAGACCAATTTTCCTTAGATTTCCAAAGACTAATTCTTCAACAACATCCTTCAGTAAATACAGCATGTGCTTTATTTTCTTTTAGAAAATTCCTCATTGTGTAGCTTGATGATATATCATCAGAACATAATTCAGTAAAAGCAGTCATGGTGGCAGCAAAATTATGTGACCTACAGACTGATTTTAACTTGATCTGTGTTAGATTATTTGTGTAATTAGATGGAGTGAACATTCTTTAGGTTACCGCTCATAAATATTTTGTTTCTCAATGGAGCTTTTGTTATGAATTTATCAGTAGTGAGATTTGAGTTTGTGCCTATTTTATGCATGCTTTTATCATAGGGAATTGTTTTTAAGGTGTTAACTCCAGTATAAAGAGCATTGACTTGAAAACCACCAGCATATAATTTATTTCTATGAAAGGAGTAGATCCTCTCAAGTGAAATGTCCAGTAAATTAATATTTAGGGGTTTTGCTAATGTTAAAGTTGCCTAAGTATAGATAGTTCAAGTTTACTGAGTCGCTGGTCAAACACTGTCCTGTTTGCATGCATTATCTTAGTATCCTTTCTCTCCTTTTTAAAAAGAAAAATATAAAGAAATGTTACTTAGAGCAGTTACTTGCTCCAAGTAATGGAGAACTTGCTCTGACTGCTTCAGTGATCCGAACCTAACAGTGGTTTTATAACTCCGAGGGCGACTGGACTGTGGGCTCACTAGATGGGCCTAGTCCTATTCAGTGAATAGATGTGAGCACATAGGCAAGTGTCAGAAATTATCCTTATGAGGAAGGACCTTTAACAGTTTTGAATCTTCTCATCCAGAAAATGGGCTGGGAACTGCAAGTTCAGGGCATTTCACCATTGTTTATGTTTTGGAGAAAGAATATCTTCTAGACATCCATCAGGATTGAAGAAGTGTGAGTATTATTTTGTTTGTTTGCATCAATAATGCATATGAAAATTCTGTTTCCTGTAAATTATCTTGTGGGATCAGTGAAGACACGTATTTATAAAGCAGTGCGCTAATCTAGAAAAAGGTTTATATTTTCTTTAAAAGCTTTTTTTGGATGGCTTTAGTTGTTGTGGGCAGCCTGAGGAAGCTCAGTTAGGTAGTCTTGAGCACACATACTGCGCGTTTAAGTACTGTTTTTTTCCCTTCCACCATCCTTGTCCTTTTTCCTTCGCCTCCCCTTAAAAAGAAGTTTATATTCTAGAGTAAGACTTTAACTAGTGATCTCACTACTATGGCTTGCAATGAATTTAAGTTACAGTTTTTGTAGTGATATTGCTAGGTGCTTATGCGCTTAAACCTCATCTGTGCTTTTTAGTGAGACTACTCCAGGTTAACCCCAGACCTTTTTATTTTGAGGCATTACAGCAGTGTTCTTAGGGTGTATTACAAGTTGTGACCTAGTCTATGAAATCCGAGAATAGAGAACATTCTATTCATCCTTAATAAACAATGGATGGAATGCTCTCTGCCTAAATATAGTTGTTTAATGTAGCGGTTCCTTAATTACATTTCCATAGAGCTTTTGATATTGTTCCTTAAATCTGTTCCTGAAAAATGAGTTCAGCTGATAACTGAAGTTTTATAGCATATTAAAAGAATGCAAATAAGATACCTGAAAACAAAAATAAAACTATAGAGTGATGAAATAAAATATCTAAAAATTCATTAAAATTAGTATCGCAGCTCCTTTCCAAACTGTATTATATTTTTATTTGTACGAACTTACTAGCTGGTGTGGTTGGTGTTATTTGATACATGTGTATATTTTAGGATTTCAGGCATTATAAAATCATAAATAGACACATCCAATAGTGATCATAATGGTGAGTCTGCCATAAAGATCACATGCAAAGATTTTAATTCCTTTCTTAAGAGAATGCTTTAGCTGTATTTGGAGAAGAATCAGAATATCAGGAAATACGTTTACAAGGTTTTTTGGTTTTTGTTTTGTTGTTTTTTTTAAATCCAAGGGCTTAATTTCACTAGGTCTAGTTAGAGTTTTCTTTGTGGGTTAGCTTTTTTACTCTTTTATCACCAGTACTTCCTGCTTTAAAGTCTGCTTTGTATGATACAGCTCTACTGATTTTCTACTGGCAAATATTGCCTGCTGTATCTTTTTGCCTCCTTATACTGTTAAATTCTTTGTCCTAGAAAGTATCATAAAATTAAACTTAGTTGTTGTTTTTGGTATTGTGATAGCTATATCTTTAAAATATTGTCCATTTCCAGTTAATGTGATTGCCAGTGTATATGGTGATAGCGCTGTCTTTTGCTAAGTTTCTTTTTGTTGTTGTTTGTTGAGACTAGATCTCGCTATTTTTGCCTGTGCAACCGTAGGCTCACGTTGCCCTTGGTACCACAGACTCAAGCAATCCTGAGCCTCAGCTTCCCAGGTAGGTGGGATTACAGGTGTGTGCACCACATTCAGCTATTTTTTTGGGGACTAGGTCTCACTACGTGCCCCCTGATCCCTGGCCCCAGCTGCAGCTTCTTAGGCTGCCGCTTACAGGCATACGCCACCATGCCTGGCCTTTTTGCTAAGTTTCTTTTTTACTTGCCTATTTTTTTCCTTTTTTTCTGCTTTCTTTCCTTCTTTTAGATTATTATTCATTGTTATTTAATTTTTCCTTATGGTAATGTCTTAGTTAAGCATTCTTTCATTCTTTTTGTGAAAAATCATAGAGATTATACCATATACTCTTAATTTTAAAAATCTAACACAAACTATAACTTTTATCACTTTTCCAGTAACTTAGAACTTTTGCTAGTAACTCCCTTTATCTTTTTCCTATCTTACTGTTTTACTATTTCACTCATTTTAATTCTACATCAGAAATTGTTTTGTATAACTGATAGTCATGCATGTTACTTACCTATTTACTTTGTTCATTGCTCTTGCCCTTCCTGTATTTCTGTTTGGATAGGATATTTTTTTCTTCCCATCTCAAGAGTCTCTTTAGTATTTCTTCTAATGCAGCAGCATTAGTCATAATGATTTCTTTAAATTTTTGTCTGAAAAATCTATTTTCCCTTCATATTTAAAGGAAATAGTCATTAAGCATTGGATAAACTTTTATTTTCGTTCAGAACTTTCAAGGTTTCATTCCACTGCCTTCTGGCTTTTATTATTTTTTATAAGAATTTACTTTTATTTTACCTAAAAAAGTAATATCTTTCTTTTTTGGGGTTACTTTTAATAAGTTCTCTTTATCAACAATCTAGTTATGCCGTATCTTTGTGTGGTTTTCTCTGTATTTGATTTGCTTGGAGTTCATGAGTTCATGAAGAGTTCATTAGGAGTTTCTTGAATCTGTAATTCTTTTCATCAGTTTTGAAAATTTTATTCCTTTTCTGTTGATATTGCTTCTTCCTTTTTGGAACTCTATAGTTACAAATAGTAGAATATCCCTCTTCTATTTCTTCTGTTAATTTCCGCTAGTTTTTCTCTCTGCTTCAGTTTGTATATATTTTGAGTTTCACTATTCTCTTCTACAATGTAGGGTTTGCTCTTAAATCTACCCTTTGAATTTTAATTATACTTTTCAGCTATACAATTTCAGTTTGATTCTTATGGATTTTAATTCTTAGTTGAAATTCTTTGTCTTTTTATGTTTCTTCCCCATTTTCCTTATATAAAAATCTTTATCTTGACCTCATTGTCTGTTCATCTGAGCATCTATTACTGTTGTCTGTTTTGTCCTTTTCAGTTGTTGCTAGGTGTTGTGCGTGACATGAATCTTTGATGTTTTTTTTTCTTTCACAGAGGAAATCACTCTTTATTTTTGCTTGCCAGGTATGGAGACTTGTCATTTAATTCTTGTAGGGACTGTGCTGATAATTGAGGATACATTGCAGCTTTAATAAATATTTTTCCCACCACTGGTTTGCATTTACTATTTGCAGCTACACAAAAAGGGCTTCCAACTATGTGGATCCACTCAGGCTTCCAGTGGATTCACTCAGGCTTCCCTCCCCCTGGCGGCTTCTATACCATAATCTTTATCTCCTAAGAACACTGAAAATTCCTCTGTTAATTTTCAGATTGCTGCAGCTACAGAATTTGGTAAATGTCTTCAGGGGGAAATCATCCTTGTTATTAGACCCAGTTGTTTGACTGTCCTCTTCACTGGTATATTGTCTCCTGAGTCTTGCTTTTCAACTCAGGCTTCTGCTACCTGAGAAAAGTCTAGATTCTGTGTATTGCTTTGGAATCAGCAAATGCACTTGGGGGGGAAATAGCTGCAGAAATGTCATTTTGTTTCTCTCTGTGGTTCCTTTCTTTTCCAGAGCCTAGATTCTTGTTGTCCTAGTTACTTTAGCTGCTTTCTAGTGTCTTTAACATTATATTGATTTAAAAGGTGTGCCTAACTTTCCTAGTTCTCACCAAGAGTGTTGGTTGGTATACTACAAGCTGCTTTGTCATATTCAGACAAGGGAGTCTCAGATAGGAATGAAGTAATGAAAGGAAATTAATCTTTTACTAAATATAGTGCTTTCTTTATAGCAGTGGTTCTCAAAGAGTAATTCTCAGCCAGCCACATCCTAGAATTTGTTAAAAATGCAAATTATCAGACCCGACCCCAGACCCCCTCATCATAAACCCTGGATTGGTTCCACTATTTGTTTTAACAGCTCCTCCAAGTAATAGATGCTAAAGTTTGAGAACCACTGCTTTATCTTCAGTGGGCCCTATTCAGTACATAAGGGACAAAAGTGAAAGGAAACTATCTGTGCAGATACTCTGGATTATGTTAATCCAGAGTTAATGTGTTAATCCAGTTAATATGTTTAGAAAACATTTCTGTTTCTGTAGCAAATGCCTAAGAGCATGGAGTGGACATGGAAGCATGTAGTTATAATAGAATATAAGTATTCTAGTTGCTGTATGTATAAAATGCTATGGAAACTACTGAGGAGAATTATGACAGTGGGGAAAGGGGAATCAGAAATTATTTGAAGAGGGTGGGATTTAAAGGTGAATAAACATGATATTCTAGCTTTGTTCATAAATGAGATGACCATGAATTTATTATCCAAAGCAGGTCACTTTTAAGAATCTAAGGAGATGCTCTTATGCTAATACACCAGGCATAAGCTGTTCTTGCTAATGGGGATATATGATTGCCATATTTGTAAAGAACAACTCATGCTGGTAACCTGTTGTTAGTTCTGTGTCAAATTGTGAAAAACGTATTTTATTATCTGTAGAATTTTCAGCAATTCTTATAAGCTAGAGCTGTCACCAGTTGTTACAGTTTGCTGTCAAAAATACTATATCCTGGGTAACTTAAAATAATAAACTCTTTGACAGTTATGAAAACTAAAATCTGATATCAAGATATGGCAGCACCATGCTCACTCTAAGACTCTCAGGAATATGGCTGCTGACAGTCCTTGGAGTTCCTTGACTTGCAGTTGTCACACCAATCTGTTGCCTCCATGGCCACGTCTTCTGTGTCTGTACATCTCAGGACCATCTTTAAGGACACCATGTCATTGGATTCCAGACTCACCATACTCCAGTGTGATCTCATTTAAGCTACTTACATCTGCAAATACCTTATTCCCTAAGCAGGTAACAGTCATAGTACTGGGGTTCAATATTTCTTCCTGGGGATGCAGTTCAACCCAATACAGATGAGATGGTTTTAGCGGCTTTTTAAAGGTTTCTTCAGCTTAGTTGGGTTAATTTTTTGTTACACACAAACTTAAAAACAATATGAACTTATATTTGAAAGAGCCATCTAACAATCTAAATATATTTTCCGTCCAAACAATTACTTTTTGTAGTTCTCTTGTCTCATATGTGTGTATCTCTATAACTTTGCTCAGCAGTTAGGCTAAGCTAAAGATGAAACTTTGAAAAGAAATTTCATTAATGATTGAACATATGTATTACAGTTTGCTATTACTTAAGGTGAAGCTAAAAGAGATTATTTTTGGCCAGTTATTTGTCAAATAAATCAACTAGTTGGATAATCGGCTGCTTTTATGAGAGTACAGAGCATGGTAAGACAGAGTAGAGCAACCAGATTGTTTTGCATGTGATTTTTGAGCTGCCAACCTGGGGAACGACATGCTCAGATTGTACTTATAATTTCACTGGACTAAAGAGGGTGTGACTTAGTACAAAAGAAGATTGTTGTCTAGCACTCATTCCTTAAGAATGCTGCTCTGCTGGCTCTGCTCATTCCAGCCACATAAACTGTATATTATATTCCTTGGGTTTGATCAGCATTTGGAATGCTTAGAGCAGGCAAGTGTTTGGATACTTTGTTTTGTTATATTTAACATTGGCAGTCTACCACTAGATTCTCTGTGTAATATTCAAGTTCATTTTAGTGTTGTATTTAATAATATAAAAGTTGGTAAAACTTGGGTATAGATTTAAAACCCCAAGTCTTTGACTGAAACTATAATGTCTTCATAACATTAATTAAAGACCTAAAAGAGACCGCCCCCCAAAAAAGACTATGAAAAGAAAAAAAAAGATAACAGAAAAATGAGCAAAGAATATGAACAGTTAATTTCTTCAAAGAAAATACACCAGTGACCATAAATGTATGTGAAGATGGTTAACCTTCATAAAGAAGTGCATGTTAAAACAAGATAGGACTTTTTTTGCCTTTCAAAGTAACAAAAATTAAAGAGGAATAATGCAGTGTTTATGAGTTTGTGGGAAAGCTGAGTCTCATATACTCTAAGTAGGAAGCAAATTGGTAGATTTTTGTGAGGTTAGTATGGTAATACATGTCAAAATTTTAAATATACAATTCCTTTGCTATTTCTGTTTCCCACTTTGTGAATGTCAGCCCATCTTTATCTTATATAACAAATTTGTAAATTCTTTTTTTCTATGCTTACTATGATAAAATACCTCATTGTTCTATTTACTTAATATTTTTTTTCTAATTCTATGTGTGCCTTTCTGTTTTAGTTCCTAGTGGGGCTTTTTAAATTAAAACTAGAAAGAAGTTTCAATTTATGTTTTCAAATATTCCCCTTTTGATTTCCCTTGTGGCTTATAAGCGTGAGAGCTTTCACCTATTTAGAAGTTTCATAGATATATACTTAATTTTTAGTACTTTCTTTTGTCTTTTTAAAAGACAAACACTTTAAGGTATCTGTAATTGATTGTGGAGGTATTAGATTATTGACCAGTTTTACAATATCATTTACTGAAAATTCTTCTTCCTCTAATTTTTACTTTTTGTTTTTCACTAGCATTCATTTTAGAATCAATCTGTTCTATAGTGATTTGCTGGATCTATTGCTTAAATTCACTGTTTTAACCAGACCCTTTTTTTTGCATAAAGTTTGAATTCAGTAAACTAAATTAGTTACTTAAGAAAATTCTCATCTGTTTATTATTACCAATGAAATATGGAATAATTTTGTCAGATTTAAAAATATCTTTGACAATCTTACAGTCATTTGCAGCAAACTTAGAAATTTTGAAACATTTGCCATTTTAATAATATTTAGTTTTCTTTATATATTTGATATCTTATTGTATGTTTCCTAAATGTCTCAGTCTTTTGTATGTAGAGCACATGAAATTTTTATTAAAATATTTTCTACATATTTTTACATTTCATACAGAATGAAATCTGTTTTTCTACTTCGAAAACGTTTTGTTGTTAGAGATCTGTAGATTTCATTTATATGTAGATTTTATGTAGACAAATCCTGAAATTTAGTAATTTTTAAATTCCTCTGTCTTCATAGTATTTTAATTTCTTTTTTTCAGTTTTTCTGGATATGGTCAGATCTCCCATACTAGACAGTAACTTCCATTAATATTAAAACTAGTTTTACTTACATTTTTATCCCAATTACCTGTCATATAGTGTAAATGAGTATATAGATATTTGTTGAATAAAATGAGTGGTAGGTAGAGAAAGCTGTACAGGAATATAGAGATTGTCATGGTGATGTTTTTATTTTCTTTCTATTTAACTTTTTTTTCCTATTTATTTATATATCAGGATTTTTAGAGTAAGCATCATTTTAATAATTGGGGAAAATGGCATTTAATGAAAAAAAACTTACCTCTAAAGTGTTATTTTTTTAATGGAAACCAAAGGATAGCTTATCATTTTTCTGGAGGTGATTGGTTTATAAATCCCTAGGTGAGATTCCTAGAGAAATGAGGTATGAGACTATGACACTGATCCCAAGAATAGGCATGGGATGGGAGAGAGAAGGATCCCATGCAACATGGTAGGGATTGTTAGGATGCTGGTAGTGCACAGGGGAAATGAAAGTATGCACTTGCAGAGGTCTAAACCTGTAACCTCTGAAGCAGATACAAAGAAATAAACCTACTTTACCTCAATAAACATAATTTGGAAAAAAAGAAATAATAAAAACAGGACTTTGTCTAGAAAAATAGTGGAAAGCTACTTAGATCCACAACATATTTCTGCCTTTTTTAATAGAGGAATCTGATTTGTTTGGCAGGACCCAAAAAAGCATTCCTTATATTCTTATGGACTTTATATTCCTCTGGCACTCCCCCCACCCCCACACACACCTTTTTAAGGAAAACTTCACCCTAGATTAAATCCTAGCCCAAGGCAAAACACAGGGCTCTCAACTGTCCCTGCAGTAAATAATTTTTGTTTAGTCTTCCCTAAAGTGAGTGGGTTAATTGAATTATGAGTTTTTTGTGCTTCGGTTGCTCAATAAAAGCCTTTTTATTGGAGTGTAGTGCTGAAACAGGAACTGGGTGTGGCCTTTCTTACTTCCTTCCTGAGTACAAAGGTAGAGTTATTAAATTGTCTCTGAATTTTGGTCCCACCAAGGACAGGTATCTATGCCCATGAAGGACATTATCAAATCTCGGGCAACTGATAGCTTGGTAAAAATAATTTTAAGTAGAAATTTTTAAAAATTTTGTAATTTGAAATTACAGATTAACAGGAAATTACAAAACAGTATAGAGAAGTCTAATACAGAGTTTGCTGCCCCAATGGTTAAATCTTATATAACTACAGCACACTCGGAAAACCAAGAAATTGACATGTAGTATGTATGGTTCTGTATCATTTTCTTACATTTGTGGATTCCTGTTACCACCACAGAACTATTCTACTATTTTGTTACCACTAAGAACTCCCTTTTTTGCTGCCCCTTTATAACCATACCCTGTGTTGATAGTCCCCAAGACTGTCCCCAGAGTAGGTAATTTTCTAGGACTCAATAAAACACAGCCCTGTTTTGGTTTTATTAAGCACGGGGCTGTGGGTTTTTTTTTTTACAGCTAAAGGTGCTTTGAGCAGCGTTTGGAGAATACCATCCATGAGTTTCAAAGAATCTTCTCCAAATGGAATTGCAAAGGGCAGATTTAATCCCCAGCAACAAACTGTAGCAACACTTGTAAAGGTTTTTTGTTAGGGATGCTCACTTAAGCCTAGGATTCTAGTTTTTTATTGGAGGCTGGTCACACAGGTTCAAGTGCCTTTATGGTTTACCATTGTTGCTGCAACCCCAGAAGGAAAGCAGGTGTTCATCATTTATCAGATTTGTTTGTACAGACTCTGCGCAGGCTAGTTCAGTGTGGTCAAAAGCTGCAAATACATATCAGTTGGTATATTAGTTCAAAATTTCAGTTTCCAGGAGTCAGCCAAGAGCTCTCAAGCACGTCCTTCTGAGAAGGTGCATGATTTGTGTAATTTTGACCTTTCCTGCATACCTTTACTTTCCCTCCCTTCACCTGTCCTCCCCTGCTGTTCTTAACCCATTAAAAGCACTGACTTGCTCTCCATTTTTGTAGTTTCCTTATTCCAGAATGTATAAATCAAATCATACAGTCTGTGAGTTTTTGACATTTTTTTCTTAGAGAATTTTCTTGTTCAACATAATCCTCAAATTGTGTTATTCATAGGTTCTTTCAGTGTCACATATTCTGTCCTATGTATTTATATACCATAATTTGTTTAATCATTCAGCAGGTGTTTATTTTTCCTCTTAAAGTTGATTTGCATATATATATTTTAAGTAATGACTGGCTGATCAGTCAGGTGGGGAAGGGATTTTGTATTAAGCATTTGGTATGTGCCATTGCTTCACAGTCATATTGGTCCTTGAACTTCATTCTTCTGCCGACATATATTTGAACATCATGACATGACAGGCTCTATTTAAATAACAGGAATATTGGTGTGAATTAAAAAATTAGGTGTCTGTCCTCAATGAGTTGCAGTTTAGCAGTGAGAAAAATGGACTGATAGGTAAATAAACAAATAAATATTTGATAGAATTAGATAAGATATAGGAGAAGCAATGCGATCTGGATTAGACATGAGAGCCCGGCTACTTAAGATGGGGTAGATAGTCCCCTAGTGAGACGTTTCTAAAATTGTCACTTAAAAGCTTTGATCTAAATGACACAGAAGTCACCACATGAGCACCAGTGGGCAGATTAGAGGCATTAGAACACAATTACAAAGGCCCCCCCCCAAAATGAGAACTGCAAAGGAGGCCCTTATTAATTTTCTGTTGTTGTCATGACAAATTATCACAATTTAGTAGGTTAAAACAGTGGCTTTTTTTTTTTTTTTGAGACTAGGTCTCGCTATTTTTGCTCGTGGAACCACAGGCTCACATTGCCCGTGGTACCATGGACTCAAGTAATCCCCAGCCTCAGCTTCCCAGGTAGCTGAGATTACAGGCACACGCCACCACACCCAGCTATTTTTTTGAACTAGGTCTCACTACGTTACCCCAAGTGGGACTCGAACTGCGATCCCTGGTACCTGCTGTGACTTCCTAAGCTGCCGCTTACAGGCATACGCCACTGTGCCCGACACAATAACCATTTATTATCTTCAAGTTTTTAAGTCATAACTCCTGGCCACCCAGCTCAGTAGTATGATAAAAATCTCAGTAGGTCAGCATTTAGGTCTTAACCTTAATCTGGAAGGTATGGGGAGAATCTACTTCCAGGCATTGACTTGCATATGGCTGTAAGTCTGAGTTCTTCATTTCTTTGCTGGGTATCAGCCAGCAGTCTTTCTCAGCTTCTAGAAGCCATCCATATTCCTTGACTTATGGTACTCTCCACCTTAAAAACCACAGTATCACTTCAAATCTCTTCATTTTTGCTTTCTGCCCTCCTGAATTTAAAAAAATGAGATTTGAGATATAATCTACAAACCATAGAATTCACCCATTTAAAGGACATAATTCAATGGCAACCATCACCACAGTCAACTTCAGAACAATTTTTATCACCTCAAAGAGAAAATCTCTTGACCTTTCAACTATCTCTATTTCTATCATCTTCACCTCAGTCCTCAGCAACTATTAACCTGCTTTATCCCTACTCATTTCCTTTACTGGATTGTCATAGGAACAGATTCATATATAGGTGGTCTTTTATGACTGGTTTCCTTCACAAGTATGTTTTCATGGTTGATTATGTTGTGGCATATATCAGTATTTAATTTCACCATATTCCATTAGATGAATATGCTACATTTTGTTTATCCATTCATCAGTTGATAAGACATTTGGGTTATTTTCACACTTTGCCATTACGGTTAATGTTGCTATACACGTTCATATACAAGTTTCTGTACAGACATGTTTTCACTTCTCATGTAGTAGAACTACTGGGTCATATGATAATTCTGTTTGATTGTTTGGCATTGTCAAACTATTTTCCAAAGTGGCAGTACCATTTTACATTTCAAACATATATGTTTGAAAATCCAATATCTCCACATTCTTGTCAATACTTGTTATTATCTGCCTTTCTACTTAACTATCCTATATCTCATTGTGATTTTGATTTGCATTTTCCTGGTGACTAGTGAAATTAAACATCTTTTCATGTGCTTATTGACTATTTGTATATCTTCTTTGGGGAAGATTCTGTTTAGATCTCTTAATTTAAAATAAATGGGCTATCTTCTTATGAGTAATGGAGTTATTGTAGTTCTGTCTTGATGTCTGTACCTGTCTCCTGTTCTATATGTTTCCCCAGTCCAAAGGAGAAATTGCCTTTCAAGTTTTTGGGTTTTTTTTTTTTTTAATCATACAGTAAAATTGAATTTTGGGGTAGTATACAGTTCTATGAATTTTAAAACATGTTAGATTTAGGTAAGGATCTCCATAATACAGGACAGTTTTATCACTCCAAAAACCTCTTATGCATTTATTTTATAGAAACATTGTGTTCCTTGGTTTACATGTAGATCCATCAATAGAGTTTGTCTGTCACCAAAAAGAATATGTATGTAGTTGATATTGGGGGGAGAGGGTTCATTGTTTACCCCACTTCATCAAATTAGAAGACAGAACTGTACATTTTCAGTTTAGTATTTTAAAATAGAGATCTTAACATGATTCCCCCCTTTCTAGGTTTCAGTGATCCCTCTGAAGACTCTCCAGCCTTGAGTTTTTATTTTTATTTTTTTCTGAAAAGAATGCTTACGCACAGACATGAGGAGAGACTAAATCTTTTAGGACTTTACACAGCTCTTCTCTCTCTGGGTTCAGATGTATGTCCCACCCTCTTCTTCTTGAGGGTTCCTTTTCCTTGGAGACCTTGAGCAGCTCCAGGGTGTACCACTTATGGGTTGCAACGCCACACACCTGACTTATGTCCAGCATGAATTTGGAGTGCTTGGTGTGGCATCTGTAGTGAAGGTGTGCCTTGGTTTGCTCACATTCTTGGTCACCCATGGCCATGGAGTGGTACAGAGCCATGACTGAACATAGGAATGGCAGGGCTTGGTCACAGGCAAGTTGTGATTTGATCCCTGAGGCTCAGAATCCTGCCCCTCTGTGTACTCAGCCATTCCCATGGGCCCCACCAGTGTCCCAGGGCTCAGATGACAGTGGATGCTGTCTCATCAGAGCCATATAAAACTCTTCTAGCCTGGACTTTTATTTATTTTTCCCCTCCCCTCCCCCACATCCCTTGTAGGCTGGACTTTAAAAAAAAAAAACTACTACAGTTTGAATTCACACCTAATTTCTTCAGTTTACCTCCTGTTTATACCACACCTTGTTCTCCTTTGCTTTCTGTCTCTGTGTTTTTTGTGAAAAATATTCTTCCTGACAAGAATGTCCTTCATCTTTCGTGTTATCTCTCCAGAACCTAAGGTCTAACTAAAATCTCTCTAAGGTCAACACTTCTACCCCTTAAACCAGTTCTCTCTCCATACTCCTTAAGTCAGAATTAGATCCCTTCTTCCCATCCAGTTTCATAGTACCTTATCTTTTTATGCACTTCTCAGTTTGTCTATGTTTTTGGTTGTGAGTTTCCTGAGGGAAAAGGGTACATTCTATTAATTACCAGTGACATCTAACTCTATTCTTTCGACATAGTAGAGTGAATGTTAGAATTCAATGGTAAAGACATCAAGATGTGGGACTTAGTTTTATCTGGTCATTTTCTTGAATCCACACTTTGAAGTACCACTTTTCTATGTTTATTTGGCAGTTAGTTTGTTTATGCAAAGAATTACAGCCGTTCCATTCTATGAATGTAATTGGAAATTGTTGGATAGCACTTTTTAATATGATCCTGATGCTATGAACAAATAAGATATGCTGTAGTGGGAAATAGGCATTGGAATTGCTACAGTAGTATTTTAAATCTAACTAACAAATGTGACCTTAGACAAGTACCTGACCTTTCCAGGCTTTGTTCAGCCAACTTTGGCATGGGGGTGAAAATTTCTCAGTTTACATGAATAGATTTTTTTTTTTTTTTTTGAGACTAGGTCTCGCTATTTTTGCCCATGGAACCGCAGGGTCACATTGCCCGGAGTGCCACAGACTCAAGCAATCGCCAGCCTCAGCTTCCCAGGTAGCTGGAATTACAAGTGTGCACCACCACGCCCAGCTATTTTTTTGGGATTAGGGCTCGCTATGTTGCCCCTAGCAGGACTCGAACCGCAATCCCTAGCCCCAGCTGCTTTATAGGCTGAAGCTTGCAGGCACAAGCCATCGTGCAGGCTCAAATAGATGATTTTATATTTGCAAATACTTGACTCAAACAGTTTTTCTGCATTTGTCCAAATTCATGTCCTCTGTTCTTTTTGTCAGGCAGAAAGAGTCTCTCCCCACTCCCTCTAGGAGCTCTTAGGTGTTTCTTCCTCATTGCAACAGAAAAGCATAGTAGCAGCAAGAAGACAATAGGGATTAGTAAATGAGTCATCCTAACAAGATTGATAAAGTACGATTGATTGCCAAAGATGAAGACAACCTTAATATGCTTAATCACCAAATACAGAATCTTGTTGGAAAATAGCTTTGTAGAAAATCCAGTTTATTTTGCTGACCTTCTAAAAAGTAAAGTCATGACTAGCAGTCCTCTGGTTTCATTGTCAACTCAGCACATTTTTATTGGGTTTTCATTATTATCCAAGCAACTTTCTGACTTTTTACCTTGCATAAATTTTCAAATTTGTGTCAAATCTTATAGGGAAACTATCTCTCCAATTGAAGGCTGAGTACAAAACAGCCCTGTCTCCAAATACAATCCAGAACACATGTTGAACACTTTAGTGCCCTCACTGTGTTTTTTTTTTGGAATATAAACCAGCTGCTTAGGGTGCTTCTAGTCTATGAGTGAAGAAGACATAGAGATGATTCTTTTTAACAAAGCAGGATGATGGCTCCTAAGTGAGCAGTGTTATCAGAAGGCAAGCTCAAAGTTAATTCTGGGTGGGAAGGAGCTCTTAGGAAGCTTCATTGAGGACATGGTCCTTAAAATGAGTTTTCAATGGTGAATTAATTATCTTTGAAAAAGAAGAAGAAAAGTATAAGAAGAATTCTAGACTGAGGCATGAGCATGCATGGTTTATTTAGGAAATAATAATCTAATTCAAAGTTTCTGTACTCAGAGATTATACGAATCGATTAGGAATAATATGGTACAGAATCCAGGAGTCTTACCTGGTTTGTTGCTTGTTTTTATTTTACTTATTGTTGTTGCTTGTTTTCAGTAGTTTACATACTTCTGAAAATTTCTGAACCTCAGTTTTCACCACTAATAAAATGGAGATAACTACCTTGGTTGTAAGAAATAAGTACCTGAATAATGTCAAACATGTAACAAGTGGTGGCAAATAGTAGGCCTAGATTGTGAAGGGTCTTGAATACCATCTCAAGTTTAGAGTCTGTTCTGATGCTTGGAATACATCATGTATTTGGCATGTTAATTTTTTAATTTGAAAAAAAGCATTGTTGAAATGAAGTAGTCTTTGTGAGTCAAATGACATTCTAAGAACATGGACTATTTCAAGAGAATTGTACTTCTACTCTCAAGTTAAAAATGTAGAACTGATTTTGGTAGCAACTAGGAAGGCTCTACTAGTCTTTTTTAATATTATTTTTATTATGGTAAAAAAAGCACATAAAATAACTTATCATGTTAACCGCTTTGAAAGGGTACAGTAGTGCAGTACATTTTGAAAGTGTACATGACTGCACCTTTTCATGCAGCAGATTTTTAGAACACATTTGTCTGGCAAAACTAACATATCCATCTTTGTCCTCTCCTGGCAACCCTTGACAACTATCATTCTACTGTTTTGATCTAAGAGTTTAGCTACTCTAGATACTTCCTGTAAGTAGAATTGTGCAGTATTTGCCTTTCTGTGACTAACTTTACTTTGTATAATGTCCTCAAGGTTCATAAACCTCAATGTTCTTGCTGTGTTATAGCATGTGATGGGATTCCCTTTTTTTATAAAGCTGAATTTGATAGTGAGCATCCTAAAAAAAGTGGGAGATATCTTATTATGGTTTTGTTTTGCCTTTCCCTGATGATTAGTAATGTTGAGCATTTTTTCATATGTTAGTTGGTTATTTGCATATCATCTTGGAAGAATTGTCTGTTCAAGTAGACAAATCCTGTTTAGCAAATCCTTTTAATCAGATTATGTGTTGTTTAATTATAGGAGGTATTTATATATTCTGGACATTAACCAGATACAAAGTTTGCAAATATTTCTCCCATTCTATAGGTTGTCTTATTATTTCTTTTCTGTGTAGAAGTGTTGAAGTTTTTAAGTCGTTTCATTTGTCTGTATTTGCTTTTGTTGCTTGTGCTTTGTTATCAGGTCCAAGAAACTGTCACAATCCAATGTCATGAAGTTTTCCTTTTACATTTTCTTCTAGATGTTCTCTAGTCTCATGCCTTACATTTAAATCTTTAATATAGTACTTTCTTAATTCAATACAATACTTTCTCAGTAGTTCTTAATGTGTTCTTTGTATTATTGGGCATGGAATAAGCAATCTCTTTGTAGTTTGACTATATCAAGAATTTGCTGTGTTTAAATTTTTTTCATCTTCCTCCCTTCTCTTCTTCCCTTCCTCTTATATATATTCTCATTGTTTTTGTTATTAATTGCTATACGGTTAGTAGAATGATGATGAAATTTCAACACTTCCTTGTTTCTTACTTGATTAGCAGGAAGAAGATGAGCCTTAAGTCTGAACGTCGAGGAATTCATGTGGATCAATCAGAACTCCTATGCAAGAAAGGATGTGGTTACTATGGCAACCCTGCTTGGCAAGGTTTCTGCTCCAAGTGCTGGAGGGAGGAGTACCACAAAGCCAGGCAGAAGCAGATTCAGGAGGATTGGGAACTGGCAGAGAGGTAAAAGAACTTTATTAGAGGCAGGGGATTTAATAAGGATAGCACTGGATACATGGTTCTGTTACTGTCAAAATACTTTTTTATCTTTCGATGTATCAGTAAGTCAATTTAATGTGAAGAGAAATGGAGTTTGCAATTCAAAAGTAGTTTGTATTATCCAGAGTTATGAGTGTGATAACAATTAAAAAATGGATTGGCTGCTGAGCATAGAAACTAATAAAATGCCATGAATAATATTAATCCTTTACCTCAGCATCTTAGAAACTATAACTTCTAGGCTGGGCATGGTGGCGCATACCTGTTAGCAGCAGACTAGGAGGCCGCGGTCGGGGCCGGGGATTGCGGTTCGAGTCCCACAGTGGCACGTAGGGCGACCTAGATCCAAAAAAATATAGCTGAGTGTGGTGGCATGCGCCTGTAATCCCAGCTACCTGGGAAGCTGAGGCTGGGGATTGCTTGAGTCTGTGGTACCCCGGGCAACATGAGCCTGCGGTTCCACGGGCAAAAATAGCGAGACCTAGTCTCAAAAACAACAGAAAAAGAAACTATGACTTCTCAATAAAAGAAAATAAGACTAAACTGACAGCCTTTGCTGGATTTTTTTAATCTAATCAGTCAATATTTGTTGAGTAACTACTTTGTCAGTATCTGTGGTGAATTCACAGTGTTCACTGTGGGAATTTGTAAAGCACAGTCTCTGTTTTTAGTGACTCCGTGGCTAATCGAAGAGTTAAAATGTAGATTTAGAAATCTCAGTTTCCTGAGATTTTCCACTGAACTCCTGATTTCACAAAGTAGAAACTACTAGGCATGAATTCTCTTTGTCCCCTCTCTGTATCAAAATTTAGTAATATCTCTATTAACCTTTTTTTCTCAATGAAAGATGTATTCTATTCCATTCTCAAACACCTCTACTTGTGATTGTGTTGCTATTTCTTATTGCTTCCAGTTGTGACCTTACTTGATATTTCCTATAATATTACTGTTTTTCTAATTTAAACAAATAAGAAAATCGTCTGGAAAAAAACGTTAATTGCTCAACCTCACTCTCAGAGTCTCTGACTTTAGTAGGTTGGGAATGAGAATTTGAATTTTTAACAAGTTCCCAGGTGATGCTCATGCTGTTATTTATGGAGTCATACTTTGAGGCCTATTGTTCCCTAGCTAGCCTTTGACATTATAAATACCTTAAATCCAACTGGTTAAAGGCCTGTGATTTTATTTACTCTAATCCCTACTTCTGACATTTCCTCCTAACCCTCCTGCTATATCAGTATTTACTGCTTATTCCATTGACTGAAACACACTGGAATCATTTTCAATTTCTTCTTCACCTTCTGTCTACATATCTACAACTAACTGAGCAAGTTCTCAGTTCCAGCTGAACTGGAAATAAGCAGAACTTGCTCAGAAAATGGCAATTTTCATTTCCCATTTTCCAGGTTCTTATTTTCCCTCAATTAAGTATTTGAAATATGTTAATTATCATCCCTTTTCTAGTTTCTCTGCCCCTCAAATTGTACAGCTACCCGATTAATCTTCCTAAAGCATAGTTCTAATAACGAGAATTTACTGGATTTAGTCTTTTTCATTTGGATTAGTTTTTCACCACATGATAAAATTCAGGATTTTAAGAAACCTTGACAGTCAAGGTTTCTTACCACCTGGTGCCTTCCTGTATATCCAGCATCATAGTCCCTTGCACCATCAGTATTCTGACTACATTGAATTTGGCAACCAAAACCACTCGCCTTCACATTTGTAGTTTCCTCTTCTGAATGCCCTTTTACTTGGTGAAATCATATCCATACTTTAGTACCAGCTTAAATGTCACAATTGTAATACATTCCTGTATTCTCATAGCACCTGGGTTTTACTTTCTACCGTAGCAGCTGACACACTATATGGTATTTACCTATCTTTTTCTCCCTTCCAACCATGGACTTTTTAGGGGAAATGACTAGACTATATTTCTTTGTAGCTCCAGTACAACTCCTGAATAAACATGATCCCTGGGAAAAAAAGTCCCTTTTGAAGTTCATAGCTGCAAGTTAGGGTAGTTTCAAATTAGAAACTTCAATTAATTTGTTATGTTTAACCTCTAGTTCTAATGATTTTAGCTCCTTTGAGTTCACCTATAGCTACAAAGAAAACTTGGAGAATATTTGAGTCGTTCTTAATTCTCTCTTGAATTACAGGCTTCAGCGGGAGGAGGAAGAGGCCTTTGCCAGCAGTCAAAGCAGCCAAGGAGCCCAGTCCCTCACATTTTCCAAATTTGAAGAAAAGAAAACCAATGAAAAGACTCGCAAAGTTACCACAGTGAAGAAATTCTTCAGTGCTTCATCTAGAGTTGGATCAAAGAAGGGTAATTTCCTGATTTTCTTTTTCCCTTCTGTGTTCAAATGAGAGAGTAGATCCACATGCATGTAGATTCATCTTCTAAATTGTGTAACCTTCCAGAAAATTTCAACCCATATTTGAGACCAATATTGGGTTTAAGGGTCAGATGATATTATGAAGCCAAAAGTATGCAGTGAATTTTGACTGGTGAGGGAGACTAAAAACCAGTGCTGATGCTCTCAGAAGAGCTGTCCTGGTGGAACCCTACTTCACCCTCTACCCCCAACTGCAGTGTATCATGAGGTTTTTAAAGTCAGAATTATCTGTATTTGCAGAAAAGTATTTATTGGGAAGGAGAGTGCACTAGTAAAGCATCTTAGATGGTTGGAATTTCCTTAACATTTATTAGATTTTTCTTTTAAAGTGATAATTATTTTAGTTTTTCTACATCTGATTCATACTTAGGCAGTTTAAAAGATAGGCAATTTAAAAAATAGGCAAGTATTTGATTTGGGAAGATGACTGTAGAATACAATTTTGTTCTACTAAATAATTAATGATACAGTTTTTGAAAGAAGGGCCTTTTTCCTTTAATTTGAATATAAATCAAGCGACTATGCCCCACATTATGTAATAGTCAATTGTGTAATAAGTGAGAGGTAGAGTCTTTAGGTTGCTGTAGTTAATAGTATATTCTGCTAGACAGTCTGCACATGTTTAGTTCACTTAAACCTGTGATTTAAACCTGTCGCTGTAATACTTTTATGATCTTGTAGGCTTTATTGAGACGTTATCATTGAAATATATCTTAGCTATTAAAATTCAAAAAATAAGAATATAAGAAATTACTCTGAAAGCATTGATGGTTGGTTTTAATACCTTCAAAAATACTTTCTCTGTTTAATTGTCTTTCTTTTTGTGTATAAAGGGAAATCCTAAGTATATGAGATATTCTAATTCCTTGTAGGTATTGAATTAGATGGTGCAGTTCAAAATCATATGGCTAAGAATCAGAGATGAAGAGATCTTGTTTTCTGAGATTGCTTACTGTGTTACAGCACATCTTTTCTGTGAAGGTCTAATATTTTTCCTACTTGTATTAACCAATTGCTACCCAGCTGATTAGAGTGTTTCATTTGCTTTCTTTGCCTCTTTGCTGTATGTTATCTCATGATCATAATGCTAGTCTGGATGCATTCTTTGAGCAGTATGGCTTAAAAACTGAATGGTGGTAAATAAGTGTTAGTCTTCATGTAAAGAAATAACTCTTTGTCTTCTTGACTTGTAACATGAGAATGGGAAAGTAATATTTAATGTAATATGTATATTATATGTAATATGTACAAAATATGTAATATTTTGTAAGTCATCTAATGTTTTTGTGCTTCAACTGACTCTTCTTTTACTTGTTGACTTGTCAAGATAGTGGTACCATTTCAGTATTAACAATTAAATATACAGATCAAAGCATAATGTATTTTGGTTAAGAAAATGCTAATAAGAGCAACTTTTATTTGAATAAGGGTGTCTTTTTGGTCTTCTCATCTTACTTACATATGCATCCTACTTGTAAAATGGATTAAGCTTACTTTAAGTTGTTACAATATTTTAACATAAGTAATTCAGATTCAGATTTAACTTAAAGCATGACTTAAATAATCTTAAGTTAAATTCTAAGTAATTTCATGCATGGATCTTCTATAATGAAACTTATGTTTTTTTTTTTTTCCCACCAGACATTCAGGAAGCAAAAGCTCCCAGTCCTTCCATAAACCGGCAAACCAGCATTGAAACAGATAGAGTATCTAAAGAGTTCATAGAATTTCTCAAGACCTTCCACAAGACAGGCCAAGAAATCTATAAGCAAACCAAGCTGTTTCTGGAAGCAATGCATTACAAAAGGGTAGGTTGAGAATAGAGAATAAGCATAGATCTAGTCTTGGTTTTAGCAAAGATCTTAAAGATAACCTAGTATGGCTGTCATTTTTTTTTTTTTTCTTTTGAAGACTAGGGGTACCACGGACCAAGCAATCCCCAGCCTCAGCTTCCCAGGTAACTGGGATTACAGGCACGCGCCACCACACCCAGATTTTTTTTTTTAACTAGGTCAACTCCTGGTCCCCACTGCAGCTTCCTAGGCTGCCACTTGCAGGCATGCACCACCATGCCCAGCCTGACTGTCATTTTTTTATGTGAGAAAATCAAGACCCAGCAATGTTAAGTTTCCTAAAAAATATTACTGAACACAGTTAAAACCTGACTGCTGGGCTACTTTAAAGTCAATTCCACTGCAACTCAGTGGTGTTTGGATCATTTTTGTGTGCAAAACTTGGTATCAGAGCCACTTATATTGTGTATGTTAGTAAAAAAATCATCTAATTTGTCATTTTGCATAAACTGCCAAGAGAGCCATGCTAGACCTTGAACTTTAGGTAATAGTTGTTAGATCAGTAGCAAACATTTTAGTGTTCTTTTTTTGTTTGTTTTTGATTTGCTTTGTATTTTGGTCTTTAATATTACTCTCTTTGCTCAGGCAAAGAACAGAAAGCTAGAGTTTAATGCTAATACGGACCTTAGCAACTATCTGGTTTCTGCCCCTTTGTTAGCTGGGGAAATTGAGAGCTAGAGAGGGTAAGTGACTTGTCTAAATTCCACACAGCTGGATTCTGGCAGAACTAGAATTTGTCTTCCACAAATGTTTTTAACCTCTAATTTCTCACTCATAATTTTACATGGAATAATTCATAAGACTACCTGTAAAGGGACTCATTTTATCAATTATGTTGTACTATTCTACAACCACTTAACTCAGAATTAGCTCTAAAAGTTCCTTCAGTGAACTAAGTAGAAAGGAAAAGAGAATTAGAGAAATATCAGTGATGAACTGGTTAGCTATATTCCAGTTGTAGTTAGAAATCACTAGAACAAGGCTGGGCATGGTGGCTCGTGCTTGTAAGCTTCAGCCTATAAAGCGGCCAGGGCTAGGGATCGCGATTCGAGCCCCGCCTGGGGCCTGTAGCGAGACCTAGTTCCAAAAAAAAATAGCTGGGCGTGGTGGTGCGCGCCTGTAATCCCAGCTACCTGGGAATCTGAGGCTGGGGATCGCTTGAGTCTGTGGTACCCCGGGCAATGAGAGCCTGCGGTTCCACGGGCAAAAATAGCAAGATCTAGTCTCAAAAGAAAAAAAAAAAAAAAGAAATCACTAGAACAGTTGATTTTTTTTCATGTGTAATTGCATTGAGAATAAGTATGTAGTCCTTTTGTTCCTCCAGGTATTTGTGTAAATAGTGACATTGAGAATTAAAGCAAGCAAGGTATCATTTGTGTTTTGAGTTAGAAATAATTGTAGACTTCTTCATTATGTAAAAATTCAGAGTTCATGTCATATTCATCTTAGATTTTTTTTTTTTTTTTTTGAGACTAGTTCTCGCTGTTTTTGCCCATGGAACCGCAGGATCACGTTGCCCGGGGTACCATGGACTCAAGCAATCCCCAGCCTCAGCTTCCCAGGTAGCTGGGATTATAGGTGTGCTCCACCACACCCAGCTATTTTTTTGGGACTAGGTCTCACTGTGTTGCCCCAAGCAGGGTCGAACCATGATCTCTAGTCCCAGCTGCTTCATAGGCTGGAACTTATAGGCATGAGCCACCGTGCCCAGCTCTCATCTTGGATTTTTTAATCAAAAGTAAAAGCTCAGTTTTTGTAGTTATTTGTTCATCAACCCCTATGAGAAGTTTACAGGTTATCTGTACTATAGTTTTTTTAGAAAACGACAGCTTGGAACTGTTGTTTTTCTTTTACTAAAAAATGTTATACAGCCTTATTCTGTAGTAATTTAGTTTACTTTAAAGTCAATATATAAAAGTAAAGAGGTAATTAATTGTGTAGTTATCACCATACCCATTTTGAAGACATTGTTAATTGGCATCAGAAACCTGGATTATGAATATAGATTCCTCCTATCAGTAAGAGTCATAGTGCAATCTTGTTCCATTTCTACATTAGCATTAAGTGTTTGTCATTAAGTGGCCAAGTCTGGTACATGTATCTTTAGCATTATTAAATGCTAAATAATCTATAGCATTATTAAAATGCCTGGCCTATACCTGGTAAGAAACAGATGTTTGTTAAATTGAGTGTAGGGAAGTCCTTCTTGTCTTTGGTCACATTATCAGATCTTTGGTTTACCTTTCAAATAAGTTAGTTTTGACACCTGAATCGGCTTAACCAGACTAGCTTTACATCAGTTAATCACAAACCTCTTGAGAGAATTTGATTGAATATGACTTGGGGTAGTTACAGTGAAGTAATAAAATGTATCATTGTGTGAGGTGCCCTGTGTACTCAATTGGCCAGAATTACTCAAAAATTTTAACTCAGTGTTCTTCTCATCAACCATAAGTTTTCTGGTCATCTTAGTATTGACTTATTCAACATAAAAATTCATTTTTACCTGTTTGAGAATGTCCCATTGACATTACCATTACTCATAATTCTTCATCCTGTATTCAGTGCTGAATAAGAAAGTATTAGATTAGTCTTCCCAACATTTTTGAAATCCAAAACAGTGAACCATACTTGTTCACATCTGTTCTCTTTTTGTACCTGTTTTCTTGAATTCTTATGTCTGTCAGTAGTGAGGAAACTTTTCTGCATATGGGCCAAGTGTAGAAAGCTAGATATTTTCAGAATTGCATTAAAGTTTTTTTTCAGCCTTTTAATCTTTGTCTGGAAACACTTTATCTGCACTTTTCTTTTTTAAAATACTCTTATTATTAAAAAAAATTATCTCTTTTGACCAAAATTCCTTTTAGCTACTAGGTCATTTACACATAGCCATATTGCATTGTAATGTTTTCTGTTTAACAGATTTTGTTTACTAGAACTCTTCTGACGCTGGTTTATTTTGTACTTCTTTTTTTATTAATCTTACTAGCTACTTGCT
>PVHY01002685.1:0-121383 GCA_004024945.1 Uropsilus gracilis | reverse complement strand
TAGAAGAAATCATTCTAGCAGAAACGAGCCAGACAGAAAGGGACAGAAACCAAATGGTTTCACTAATATATGGTCAACCAAATGAAACTGCACAAGGGGAGAATGGGGACCAGCTGGAGCAGGTGGGAAGGGGAGGTGGTGGGTGACCCCCAGGGACTGAAACGATGTGAAATATATATAAATAAATAAATTTAAAAAATAATAAAAAAATGAAAAAAAATAAAAAAAATAACAATAAAGGGTTGCATCAACAAAGTCCAATAGATCAATATGAAGGGATACCATGATACAAAATATCATGTAATTGTAGAAGGGAATAATGGCATGAGATAAGTAGATAGATAGGTACATACCTACACATATAGATAATATACACATACATTTACTTATACATGTACTTAAATATACAAACATTTCTCTTGAATAGCCTGAGCTGGACATCTTTCCAGAGCTCCTGGGCTGGTGAATATATCATCCAGTTTCAATGAGCACTGGCTGCTAACAGTATAGCTGCATGAAAAATTTACTTCCAGTCTACTCAATGGAATCACCTGGAAGACTAAACACCCTCTGGGGTTGAGCAGATGGCAGTTTGTAACCAACAACTGCTTTATTCCAGAGGTAAAAAATAACCCCCTTTCTTGAGGGTGGATAATCTGTAGTATGATTACTATCAGAGCTCCTAGTAGGAATAAACTAAAACTTGACTTCAAGGTAATGCACATCAGGGTTCTTTTTCTCTTGTCCTACTTCTTCCCTAATTATAGGTCTCCCACTTACACATATTGATTCAGTAACTCACTACATCAAAAACCTCAGGATTTTCTCCAAGGAAGCTGAATTGAGAGGCTCATTTTTGTTTTCACAATCTCCCAAACTATACAATATAGGAAACTTCAAGGCATAACCAAAAGTTATTAGGAGAAAAATGACTTTCATTTTGGACAGTTGGATGGAATGGATACACCTATTGTTCAAAAAAAGTTTCAATAACAATTCAACTCATCTCATAAGCTAAAGAATCTATTGTATTACTTCCTAGTCCAAATCAACCAGTCCCTAGTGGTTCAAACTATGATCAATTTTTTTTTTTTACCATGGCAGTTCTTGGCAACCTGACACCCCCAGGAAAAGAGATTCATAGAGCATCTCAAAACTGAAAACTATTGCTCTCCTGGTTCCCTATGAGAGGACACAAGTGGGATAGATGAGGAAACAATTCCAAACAATAGCAGATGTAAAAAAAATCACCTTGAAGATAAACCACAGACTATCTTAAAAACAAATGACTATAGATACAACATACAAAGGTTTCCATCAATTTATTTCTGATTCTCACTCCATCATGAAGTCACCTTCCACTCATAATCATAGGTCTGAAAGTAGCATTTCTGAATGGTTATATTTTAAGCTGTACATGAATACTCATTATATATTATTTCCCATTATATATCACTACCCATTGGGAACCTGTAACTGAAGTGATCATTGCAACAGTGCAGAGATCTTTAATTCACATTCATCCAGTGGAATAGAGCAACACAAGTATAGTTCATATTTTAGATGCATATTTAAAAATCACAAACTATATCTGAGGGTATTCAATGACCTGTTCCCTTACCAGTCTTTGAAAAACCTACTTTGTGAAAATCCAGAAATGTCCTCTCATAGCCATTTAATGTCATGGATCTCTAAACAATAGTGATTGATTTTGTTTGGCCTGACAAACACAAATTATTTCATAATCATTTTAGTCTGCCAGCCATGCTTACATTGACTTGTTTGTGTTCTAGAGAAGAAAATGCAGTAACTGGCATGAAAAATGGAAAGGGTTAGCAAATAAAAGATTTCTCTGTGCTGAGGAAAAATGATGATACTTAAATTTTCTACATGAAATGGGTTTCATTTGATATCAAAGTAAAGTGAATTTGAAAATAGAAAAGGGCACTTCAGTTTTTGAGTACACCAGGCCTTTAGACATCCATTATGAGTTTTTGATTCACAAACTTGGATCACCAATAAAAAAAGGCCCACATTAAATGAGATGAGAGTTGCTACCTTTTCCATCTGAAAAAAATCTGATCCTTTTAATATCACAAAATTCAGAACTAAATTACACACATGTAATATATTCTCATATACTCCTTGAGACCTAAAAAAAATGATACAGATAAAATTAATATCATTGGAGGAAAGAATAAATAAAACAAAGATAGAAGAAATGGAGGAAAAAAGAGTGAGGAATTAATGTCTGTTTGTATAGGGACCCCATGCCATCCTGTTGCACATAAGGGAATTTGATATAGTGGAAAAACAGGTCTTCCTATTGTGCCACTAATCACCTCTAAGATATTTTAAAAGTCACTAGCTTCTCTACGTATCTATTTCCTTATGTGAAAGTGAGCAGATAGGGCTACTTCTTCTCTGAAGCCCTCCTAGTGTGACATCCTATGATTCTAGAGCACTTTCTGCAACAACAGTCATCTGAAAAATGTCCCCATCGTACCAACAGGGAAGCTTGATGAAAGTCAATAGGGACAAAGTTTCCAGGAAACTATTCAGAGTTTAAAAGTAAGAGTCATTGACACATTCCAACAAAGAAATGAAAGGTGTCAAGTCAGCAATTTGGAATTACCCTTTTGGGTAAAATAAGAAACAATTATACTAGATCAGACATTTCTGAGCAGTTCACCTTGACAGTCTTCGCCAGTTCAGCTTTGCTCTCAAGCATACACCTCCTACATTAGATCTAATTGCTCTTCCCTTTGGATATTCTCTAAGTTCCTCTGACTTGGCTGTAAAGTTTAATTGCCAAGTATCATCTATGTTCTCAAAGTTAGTTTTCATTGAATGACTTATCCTTCACTTAGAAAAAAGGATACTGTGGCCAACTGTAAAACATTCTTGTTAATAATGCTAATATTATTTTATATAGTACTTCTTGTTAATAATAGTAATATACTAAAAATACAAAACTAACATGCCAAATTGTTCTGTTATACATTATAGGTGAGATTATGTCACAAACCAAATACAAATGGTTTCTTATTTCCAGTATTTCTCTCTTTAGCCCTGGAAATTTATGTAAGTTTAGCTGCAGCATTGTTACTGCTAATAAGAAGAAAGACAGTAAACAATATCCAAAGTTCATTAAAATTTATGTAGACGTTCAAGTTTATTCAATGTTTGCCAAACACTTCATGTGTCAGAAAACCACCAAAATTTCAGTGGCCAATTTTACAAAAAGTAGATAAGTGAAACTTGAAATTCACATGGAATTGTAGACTACCCTGAATAGCAGAAACACAGAAGTTGGAGGATTCACAGCTCAGTTTCAAGCTTATCTCAAAGTCACAGTGATCAAAATAGTAATGGCAATGACATAATGGTAGATATCCAACAGAATAGAAATTATAGTTCAGATTGGTTTTTTCCTCATTGAGTCAATTTCACTCAATGAGGAATGTACAGTGTCTACAATAAATGCTTCTGCCGTGCACTGGGGCGCGTGCCTGTAAGCTTCAGCCTAAGAAGCTACTGGGGCTGGAACTGGGGATCGCAGTTCGAGTCCCGCACGGGCCAACATAGCAAGCCTTAGTCCCAAAAACATAGCTTGGCGTGGTGGCACCTGTAATCCCAGCTACCTGGGAAGCTGAAACCGGGGATTGCTTGAGTCTGTGGTACCCCGGGCAGCATGAGCCTGCGGTTCCACAGGCAAAAATAGCGAGACGTAGTCTCAAAAAAAAAAAAAAAGTTTCTGGGACAATAGGATTTTCACAGTGAACAGGATGAAGTTTGATTACTACCTCACATCACATGCATAAATGAACTTAATATAGTAAATATAAAATATAAAATCATAAAATTCCTCATAGTAGTAAATCTCATAACTTGGATTTGGTAATCAATTCTTTTAAAAATTTTTAAATATAAATAAAAATACAGGAAATAGGAAAAAAATAAATACATTTGGTTTTATAAAATTTCAAAACTTTTCTGTATCAAAGTACTACCAATGAAGTAAAAAGATCACCCATATAAGAGAAAATATTTACGTTGTGCTGATTTTTTTCTAAGTCTTACGCATATTTCCAACACTTATTTTATAGTCTTTGCTAATTTCATCCTCACTATCACTTCAGGTCTTGTTTACATAGATCAAATTTGTTTGACTGCAAGTCATATTTTCCCACCTTTTTTTTTATGGAGACTAGGTCTCGTTATTTTTGCACGTGGAACCACAGACTCTCATTGCCCGGGGTACCACAGACTCAAGCAATCCCCAGTCTCAGCTTCCCAGGTAGCTGGGATTACAGGCACGCGCCACCACGCCCAAGTATTTTTTTGGAACTAGGTCTTGCTATGGGCCCCAGGCGGGACTCGAACTGCGATCCCTAGCCCCGGCCACTTCATAGGCTGAAGTTTACAGGCACTGTGCCCAGCCTTTTCCCACCTTTTTTATGTCAAATTTTTGATTGAATGTTGAATATTATAAACATTACACTCTTTATTTTGCTGTATTGATTTATACAATGCCAAATTCTACTTTGGAATACAATTAAGTTAGTTGTGTATTAGATCAATTGCTTCACATCTTTTTAAGTTTTAATAACTATGATACAGACTTCACTTTATGGTTTTTTAAATCACTTCAATGTGACACTTTGGGAGCCCTGCTGAATACCTTGGATCTTTGTTGAGATCTCTGTGCTATGGTTAGTAATAAATTCTTCATTTGCTTTGTTTTAGTGTAAAGAATTCATCAACATTGTACTGTTGACCAAAGTTCTCTATCTCTGAATGAAGACAGGCCAAACAATGATCATGAATATTTCTGAATTAGCCGTTTGATCTTCCTTTGTCTTTATTAGTCTAATTAGAAGTATGTTAACTTTCTGATCTTGAAAAAGAACAAAGGTTTTATCTTAATAACTACAGTTCTCTATTTTTATATTTTATCTCCATTCTAATGTTTTATGTTCCTCCTTTTGCTATAGTTAAGTCTACTTTGCTCTTCATTTGCGCATTTCTGAAGGCAGAGCGGTTATTTTTCTGAGAGTATACTAATTTAGAGAAGATTTCATTTTGATTCAGAGTTCTGATTTACCTCGTTTTAGTTGTCGCTCATTTTCTTTTCATTCAATCATAATTCCTCAATACAGCTAGATTTGATATTTTAAATATTATTTTATAATGCCCCAAATGCACTAAAGAGGCATAGTTAAAACAGATGGATACCTTACAATAATTTCTCTCTTCCAAATAAAAATTCTGTAGCAGAAGGGCACTATAATATTACTAATATTATATTCATGGTATGGTACTTTGAAATTTGAAGATAAAAACTTATTTTTAAAAACTGAATCAGGTATTCAAAAACTACAAAGTTTATACAAAAAATAGGTGATTAGTTAATGAGATTTGCTAAACTTAAAAAAGGACATTAGAAAAAGACAAAATTAATTTAAGAAGTAAAGAATAAAGAGCAAAATGACATAGAATAAATAGATCCAGCTTAAAATGAAATGTGTTCATTAAATAAAATGCCTATTCATGAAAATTTAAAAAAGATACAGAAATGTGAAATAACACAAAGAAGGTTGTTAAAATGAAGATAAGAATAAAAGGTCTGACATAAATATAACTGTTCATCTAAAAAGGAGGACAGTAAACAAACATAAATCAAGGGATTATTACAGAAATAAGAGAAAATATGAATCTTTGTAGTGAAATATCCTACCTTGTCAAACTTGACCTTAGAAGATTAATTCATTGACTTAAGTAAAATAAATTAATCCTCTGTGTCACCAAGCAAAGAGTTCTAGTTATTTATAACAATAAAGAAAGCAGGCTATCATCTCACTTCACAAGAGAAATAATGAAGCATGATTTTTCAATAAATTTAAAGGAAAAAAACTAAGGATTTTATAATCAAGCTAAGAAGATGTTTTTTGAAATACTGAGACTCTAACAATAAAGCAACTTGGTTGTTGCAATACCTCACACTAGCAATTCCCACTTGAAGGTCATCTTTAGTTCTTCAAAAGACTACTGGGAAATTTTAGAAATAAGTATGTCTCCTGTGGAAACCAGACATATCCTGGTGGATGATGGTAGAAAATCATACACTTAAGCAAACAATTGGAATCACCATTATAGATATGATACCTTTGCATCAACCAAGTGATAGACTAAGAACCATGAGCTGCAGTCATGAGTTGGTGAGTCTATTCTTTATCTCAATCAGAACAGATAATGAAATAACTTGTATTGGCATAGCATGCACAATAATCTACATTTAGAGTTTTCTCTTACAGGTAGATTAGGTATTCTATAATATCTCTACACTATCATATATTATATTATATAAAATAATATATCATAACATTAACATTGACCAGGACTTGCAGAACTCTGGAGAGTGGGAGATTAATTGTACAAAAATCCAGAAATCTAGTAGGACTTTGAGTCTGGAGGCAAGAGAGACTCTAACTTGTAATACTCATTCACTGATATGTTAGATGATGCAAAATCTTTCAGCTCAGACTGGGCCACATAGCAGAAAAGGACCACCAAGATGGTCCAAACTAATATGTAAACAGCCTGCCACATGAGTGATACAGCCAAACCATGTCACACTGCGTGGGATGCACCAAAAGAAGAAAAGAAGTTGAGGTGTGTGGAATTCCCCAGTGAGATAATCACTTCAACTCAGTGTTCTGAAGTAAAACTATGGCATCTCTAGCCAAGTTAATTAAATATTATTTTGGAAAACAATTTTTGGCATATTATTGGGCCCTCAGAGATATAGAACTCCAGATGATGGTTCATAGAGTACAACCAGAGGCATTACTTGAAAAAATTGTGATGGTAAATGAGCAAGTGTAATGCAATTCAACTGATCTAGAGGCTCTTGAGTTCTTATCTATTGAAGATAGAGGCCCACACCCATCTTCATAGCTCCTGATGAGGGTGTAAGTGCCAAAAATCAGTAAAACCACTGAAGCCAGTAGAGGTGGTCATCAAGGATGAAGAGAATCTAGAAGAAATTTTGGATAAAGAAGATAGTGATTACAAATTGCAGCCCTGAAACCATCTTACAGGTTTTATTAACAAAAGGGACCTAAGTTCACTTGTCTAAAAAAGCTGTTCCCCAAACATATATGAAGTACATTTTGAGTTGTGCAAGGAATGGAATGAGGCAGAAAAAAAAATGTGCCTCCCTGATACTCTTAAGAAAAGATGGGTTGTCACTGGCAAGTAGAGCCATCAGGAGACTCCAGGTCTTAGTTCCTTTAGTGTCTTCTTCAGATGCATGAATCTATCCCATGCAAGGTCACTGCCTTTGAAGGCAAGTAGATAGCAGGTACTGAGCAAGGTGGGAATAAAAAGGCTGAGACATTGTTGCTTCTCACAAGAAAACTCTGACAGGCAAAATAAATTCTGATTTATCTACTATACTAATTAACCCTGACATATATACTAATTCCAAAGGCAAAGAACTCATTAAGCAAAAACTTCCACTCTAGGAACTATGTTCATGGAACAAGCTTAAAGATGACCTCATGTTGCTCATAGCCCACTGGATTCTCACAGAATATGGCACTCTTGTATGATGAGAAAAATGTTATGAATTCAATTAATGGCATTATGTGGCACATGTAAGTTTATTTCAATGAGCTAAATTATAACAGATGATTTTTATTTTTACAAGGGTGTAAATTTTCTAATTAATACAATCTCATATAAAGTCTTTACCTCGCTATTCATGCTATAGTGTTTTCTTTTTAGTTTCCTTGTCATGTATGTCTGTATAGAAATGAGAAATAGTGCCCTTCCCATACATAAGGAGTCCTTCAGCAGAGTTCTGCTGCCAGTGGGTTAGATGCACATTCCCTGGAAAGTGTATCTAGGGACAAATAGTTCATGGCAACAATTTCAGACACAACTCTGAGCTGGACCAAAGGACTCTAAATTTTGTTTTGACTATATGTGATCTCAAGTTAATTTAGTCACTCTGACCCTCTGTAACATATGTTATGTAGAGAAAATATTATCAGCTCTATGTCACCATATTATTATTGTAAAATTTAAAAAGTTCTCATGAGAAAATACATTAAAGTTAATGATAATACATTATAGAACAACTAAATTACCTCAAACATAGCCTTGAAAAATGTGTGAGATATTAAATTCATTGTATATATTTAAGTAAAATATATTTTGAGTTAATTTCATCCTAAGTAATAAAAATGTTGTCATAACTGGAAATTGAAAAAATTTAAAGACAAATAAGATATGAAACAGTGTAGAAAATGTGGAAATTAGCTCATGTTTACACTAAAATATTTGGGATTATTTAATTAAGAAAAAGTAGAAGAATAATTAAATAATCAATAATTTGTTGAAAATAAAACAATATCTAAGAAATCACTACATAATCAACCCAAAGGTAGCTTGACTTATTCTCTCACATTATAATGAAAAAGGAAATAAATAAATCAACAAACCCTGAAAAGGCAGATGATTCATTAGCTATAAATTGCATAGTATTACTTCAAACAAATTATATTCAACAAACTTTATGGCTATGTAGCTATCATTTCCAAAATAATGAAGAAAATGCATCATAAACTGTACATTGAAATCTTAACTAAATTATCTGATTGCCATGGCTCATAAAATTTTACTGGGAAAAAAATTAGTAAAATTAGTTTTATATGAGCAGAGGAATGTGACCTGAAACTTGGAGAAAAACAAAGGAAGTCAGAGAGGAGGATGTTTGACTGTACCCAGTAGCACATCTCGGTTGCTGATCTAGAAAGTGGCACTATAACCTCTCTTGGGCCTTTGTTAATGGCTAAGATTTATGTACATACATATGCCCAACACCTGTCTCAGGCTTACTAATGGAGGATCTCAGCAGTGGTCTTTATTTTCAAAAAGCTGTCTCAGGTCACACTGATATGCACTCATGTTGATGGCTCACAACATGGCTACCTTTATTGGAAAGGAGATAGCTTAAACCAAAGCAACAGCCAAAATGCAGTGGCATTTAAAGTGTTTATACAAACGTGTTGTCAGGAAGAAAAGAGGCAGTTGTGTTGTCTGAGTGCAAAAGCAATACTGTGTTTTACAAACCAAGTTCATGAACAATGGACTCAGCTCCACTCTCCACCTTAAAAACACATTCCTGGCATTCATACCAGCTGTGAGACCCTGGTTGTGTCAGTTCTGCCAGGAGAATGCAGCCTCCTTACTCATTAAATCAGAACTGTTGTTCTATTACAATAACTCTCAATTATCTTAGGAAAGAGAATAACTGTTACACAAATAAAAGTATTTGATGATTAAATATGAGAAATTTGACTAATCTTGTTAAACTGGTTTCTTTACTACCTAGCTTTTCAGATCCTGTATATATAAATGTGCACTTTATACACAAATATAAAGTACTGGATGCAGTGTTTCCACATACAGGCTTGGTACACTTTGAAATTTCACAGAATATCTTCTAACGTTACATTTCTGTGGTACACACTTTTGGAATCATGCTTCTAGATGCACTTATAATTCTGTTCTAATAGTAAAGAACTCAGGTGGTGAAATCAAGAGACTGGGCATCATATACTGGTCATATTTCATTTTTTTCCTAACTCCCCATCCTCCAAACCTTTGTAATGGAAATTAAAGTCAATTAACAAGTCTACAACTGTCTGATTTACCCTCTAGTTAGTGCTTTCTTCCATTCCTGGCAGTTAGATGGTGTTATGTTGAAGACTTGGCCACACAGATAGGACTTTTGAATCATAAATCATATATTCACAGTCACCAAGGTAAGAATGGGTTCAGGACAACAACCTCCATTATTTAACAGCAGCAGCGTTGGCAGCAGATGTGCAAATAGTTTCTAGTCTTCTTTGTTCCATATTTTCTTAGCGTGATCCTCCACTTAGTTCCTACATTATAGTCTTTGCTACTGTGTAGCTCTTGGATCTTCATTTGTTCCAGTTCATCTTCTAAGCCTGGCTCTCAAAACTCAGTGGACACTTTGTAACTTTCTCAACTCTTCTTAAGTTATCTACTTTGTCTATTGTGGGTAATAGATAAATATAACATGCATTTTAACAGTGATTTAAAGACTTTGGCACACAATTTCTTTCACAAGATTAATTAAATGAGTCTTCTGGCTTTAATAGTTTAAAGTTAAAAGTTTCTTAAAAAAAAACCCAAAATATAATATCAAGATTTTAAATCAAATAAGAAATCTTACTTATTTGAAAGAATATACTTAAAACCTCCACCTGAAACCTATATATTGTTATAAATCATATTATTTCAATTAAAATTTTTATAGATTGATACATCACTATTAGAATAATTCATATCAACAACCATGTAGAGCTACTATCTTCTGTTCAGATGAAGTAATAAAGACTACACTTATTTTCCCATAAGAATCACCTAAAAATATGGACAAAATATGAGAACCAATGGCACTAAATCCATTGAAAATAATGAAATAAGGGAGAGTGATTCCTGAAAGACATACCACAAAATGAGTAATATAATTGTTCAATTTACTATCTAGAGCACCTTCCAACTATAGGAATAGGGAACTCAGGAAGGATACTAAATATTTGATTTAATTTTGATGCCTCAAACTTAGGAAATGGAAATTGGTAGTTGTGAAAATGAATAATAGCTTGAGATAACAGGATATAAGAATGGAAAAGGGGAAACTGCAGTGAGAGAAAGCTATGTAAGTGTGAGGAGGGATTCTCTTGTATGTACAGTTGAGTATCTATGTGTGTATAAACCACATAAAGTGACAGAAAGAACCACTCCTAAAGAAATACTGTTTAAACAAGATTAGGAATTTTACCAGTTTTTTTTTTACTTTTAGAACAGAGAATATACTATTTTAAGAAGCATCAGAGCACTAAGATCTTGCCTGAAAGGTAAAAATTAACATCAAACTAAAATTATCAGCAAATAGGGAATCAATACAGTAGAATCTATAAGAGAATAATCAGTCTATCTAAACTGACCAGTAGATGACCATATATAAGAACATTATTGAAAAGCCATCAAAAAAGGTTATCATAGTATTTTACTACTTCCAAAGCTAGAGCAAAAACTGAAACTTGTCAAGCAGTTATAAGAAAGACTGATGATGATGATACTAAAGACAGATGATAGATATACAGATAGATGTAAATATATGCATATCCATGTATACATACATAAGTGTGTATATATATGTATATATGATACATCTAGAGATGAGATTAAAATAGTTGGACTAAAAGTAATTGAATAGAATTAAAAGAAGAGACATTACAGAACAAAATATTAGTAAAGTTAAAAACATAGCAATAGAAATATCCAAAATTAAAATAGAGAAGACTAGAAAAAATGGCAGACTCCAGCCAAATCTGTGCAAGTATGCAATTTCTACAGGAGAAACAGGAAAAAAAAAATGAAGAAATAACAGAAAATTTCTATATCTATTGAAAAGTATAAAATTGCAGTTTAAAAAAAATCAAGAAGTCTAAACATTAAACATGCAGAAAAACACAAAGGTACTTATAATCAAATGTTTAAATTCGGTGATAAAGAAAAGATTCTTAAAGCTGTCAGAAAAGCCAAATTCAATACAGAAAAACAAAGGTAAGTATGAGAGTTAATTTCTTCTGAAGAACAATGCAAATTTTACAAAAAAATGTAGTAAAAAATCCATCAATTTAGAAGTATTTACACAGAAAAAATATCTTTCAAAATTGAAAATGAATGATAATGACGCTTTCAGACTGACAAAAGATGGGATAATTTATACCTGCAGACCTGCACTACAAGAAATACTAAAGAATTCCACCAAGCAGGAAGAAAATGACACCAAATAGAAACCTAGATCAAAAATAAGTGAGAAAGAGTAGTGGAAATGATAAACAAGGATAAAGATAAAATTGATTCTCTTTATTAGAACTTATTTAAAATATAATTACTTGAAAAAAATCCACATACCTTAAAGGATTTATATCACATGTCACATGTAGAAGTAAAATATTTAACAAAAGCAAGGAAGAAAAAAAATTTTTTTAATATTATTGTAAGTTTCTTAAACCATATGTGAAGCAGTATAAAATCACTTAAAGATAAAGCAAAAAACAGTTAAGGATGTATTCTTTCAGTCCTTACAGGAAACAATTTAATAATACTTGTGAAGCTATAAGATAAAATGAGGTTTTTAAAATGCAAAATTAAGTCAAAACAGGGCAGAAATGGAGTTGGAAAGTAACCAAGAACAGGTCTAAAAGATCAGCCAGTACCACAGCTTAATCATAAACATAGTCTCAACTAGGTTAATGCAATTATTCTAATCTAATGCTTTCCATTAAAAGGCAATGCTAAATATATATTATTTACCAAAAAAACCCTACTTTGTACATAAAAATAAACAGTTCAAAATAAAGATATAACAAAATATATACTGAGCTAACACTATTTTTCTAAAAAGCTGCAGCAGTATCTGCATTGATATTAGCCAGATTCATTTTCAGAACAAATTGATATAAAACAAATCTTAGTAGAGAGTCATATGAAATTTTAAAACTGTTAATGTCCAGGAAGTATGAAAGAACTCACACAACTTAACAAAAACAAAGCAAAAAGTCAAGTCAATAAATGGGCAAAGATATGTCTCAAAGAAGAAATACAAATGGCCAATAGGCATATAAAAAAATGGTCAGCATCACTAATAATCAGGGAAATGCAAATAAAAACCACAATGAGATACCATTTTACACCAGTAAGAATGGCCCATATCAAAAAAAAAAAAAAAAAAATGGGCGACAACAAGAGCTGGAGTGGATGTGGAGAAAAAGGAACACGTCTACACTGCTGGTGGGACTGCAAACTGGTTCAGCCACTATGGAAAGCTATGTGAAGGACCCGTAAACTACTGAAAATGGAACTACCATTTGATACAGCAACCTCACTCCTGGGACTCTACCCAAAGGATACAAAAACACTCAATTCAAAAAGACACCTGTACTCAGATGTTTATCTCAGCACTGTTTACAAGAGACAGGATATGGAAACAGCCCAAATGCCCCCAAAACAGATGAATGGATCTTAAATTTGTGGTATATGCACACGGTGGATTATTATTCACCAATCAAAAAATACAAACTTATTTTATTCGCAGCAACAGGGATGGATCTAGAAGGAATCAAGTTAGCAGAAATAAGTCAGAAAGAAAGAAAGAAATATTGGATGATCTCACTTATAAGAGGGATATAGGGAAAACAAACAAATGGACAAGAAAAACTTAAAACTGTCACAGAACTGAAGTATAGAGCAAGAGATGGGGAGAAGGGTAAAATCAGGGGTGGGATGGGAACAAAAGATTTAGATGAAGATTCACAGGTGACATGGTGGTGGGAGAACCTTGGGGTAGGCAATATTGTAAAACAAAATATATAAATGATAGTAAAATAAATAAACGTTAATATATTTAGAATTAAAATCAAACAAATTATGTTCACTGGCCATATGAAATTAAAAATATAGACCAAAAAGACCTCTGAAAAATCCCCAAATATTTAGAAACAAAATAATGCAATATTAAAGATCCCATGGATCTTAGAAACTAAAAGAAAAAGTAAAATTAAGGGAAATTACCAAAAAATTGAATTGTGTATATACCATTATATAAAAACAAAAACTCAACATATCAAAGCAATACTGAGTGGAATTTGTCATACTAAACATCCATATTAGAAAACTGATCTTAAATTAACTCAACCTCCACTTCCACTTTATGGAAACTGCAAAAGAAGGTCTGGTTTGAGTGTATATCTGCATAAACGATAGAAATATGCCACCAAAACATAAAGATTTTAAATTGAAAGAGATTAAGAGATTTGGTGAATATTTATTTCCATATACTTCTAAGTCAGTTGCAAAAGTCAGTTTTCCTTAGGCTGAAAATCTTGATATTATGGGAGAATCGTTATGCAAAGAAAAAAATGACTGAGATCTTTCCACAATTGGTAATAACATTAGATATTTAGATTCAGACATATACCAAATCCCAAGCAGCATAAGTCATCTCTAAAGGTACCACGTGAACCAGGTAGTCACTGTTGGGATACAAAAGAAATTCTGTAACCCTCTGGATTTTCATAGGCTGACAATCAAAACAAAAGCAGAAAAACCTGTAAGATAAAAAAATCGAAAATAAGTTCAAAATGTATAGCTCTTGTATACATGGAAGAGATCCAGTACAACTGAGTAACTCACCCATGGAGCTTCAGATACCTTTTAAAGTAACTTCAGCTAAAACAAAAAGGAAATTAGGGGAGAAAAAGAGGAAAGTTGACTATACGATATTATCAGGGAAGGTAAAGTAAGCAACAATATGACTGTTACAGAGTTAGTCATAAATCTGTCTTCTCCACTAAAGAGTTAATGAAATTGAGCCTTCCCCTTACAGTGAGGGAATTACCCTTACAGAAAAAAAATTTCTTTTCTTGCATTTAAATAGCTCCTTCAAAAGGAAAACTATCCAGCCTTTACAGCCCCTCCTATAAAATGACCCTTTTGCCAAACAGACATATTTACGGTGGCATAGTTTTGTTCCCTCACATCATGAGGCATAGTACAACAACATTAATTAATAGCAATTACTATTAATAATAAATTTCAATATCTTATGTTTGCATTGGGATATATGTATATATTTATTATACAAACATACCAAATCATTCTGCAAGAAAAGACATTGATTGACATTCATGTAACAATGTATAAGGATCTTTTTAGGAATACTCAGAAATGATGTAGTATAACAAAAAATGACACTGAAGCTTTTGTTTTTGGAAAGCTCATGAGAAAACTGTCCAACTATTGGCTTTTATTCCCTATATAAATTAGAATCTGGCCAGGCGTGGTGGCACATGCCTGTAGGTGGCAGCCTAGAAAGCCATATCTGGGCCAGGGATCGCTGTTCGAGTGCAGCCGGGGGCACGTAGCGAGACCTAGTCCCCCAAAAAATAGCTGGGTATGGTGGGGAGCACCTGTAATCCCAGATACCTGGGAAGCTGAAGCTGGGGATTGCTTGAGTCTGTGGTACCCTGGGCAACGTGAGCCTGTGGTTCCACGGGCAAAAATAGTGAGAGACCTAGTCTCAAAATAAATAAATAAGAATCTATTATTTGAAGAAAATAGATATTTTGTCCTAATTCTACCCATAATTTATAACCCCATCACTGGCAAATCAGTTCTTCAAGTATTCACAAAATTTTCCTATAAATGTATTTAACTTACTTTACTTGTTGCTCAGAGATGTTAAAAGGCAAAATAATATTAGGAGATGAATGCTAAAAGACTTTGGAAACATACAATATGCAATGCTATCTATTATTTGAGAAATTTTAAGTTGAATGTTCTGTTCTTACTAATTATCCTCCATAGAGACAAATCTTAAGCTTTTGTTGCAGTTCCAAGAGAAAAATGCATGTTGTACAAGATAAACATCCAGGAAACTGCTGACTGGAAAAAAGCTTTCAGTCAAGGAACACATCTCAGAAATGAAAGGGTTTATAGAGGTCATATTCAGAGCTCAAGAGGTATTTACTAACGAAAAGCCTAATTTTCTACCACAGACCTATGGATGTGTAGTTAAACATGTTAGGTATTAAGATAAGAAACTCAACACTGTCTAAGGGAACCAATTTTGAGTGTTAACAAGTTATTCTTTATTAAGGTAAACTCAACCCATGTAAGAGATTTTTCCCTAAAGAAAACAGAATGGTAAAAAACAAACAAACAAACAAACAAATAAATAAATACATAAATAAATAATCATTTTTGATGATCTACTATGTATCAATGATGGAGTTAGACATTTTATATAGTTAAAATCTAATCATCATAAATTCTACCAAATAAATATAAAGCATCCCCCTTTGTCATGTGAGGTAACAGATTCACATTTAAGGAACTGCCCTAAGGCTATGCATTTAATTATTAGCAAAATCTAGTTCTTGCTTCTAGTTTGCCTAGAGTAATATGAAAACCTAAAGGGAATCAAAGAAGAAAAGGATTGTTCAATGGAAAAAGTGTTAAAGTATAAACAATTTTTATAGTCATTAGAAGTGTCTATATGGTAGAACCAAAGACCGGTTCCATAAAGGCCCACACAATAATTGGCATGACATAGACAGTCCGTTACAGTTCATTAGAGTCTTTCACAACCAGAAGAGTGCAGTGCTGAGCAATCACACTATATTCTGGTAAAGAATTTCACAAACAAATAAAGCAGTATTTCCATAGGAACTAAATATCACAACTACATTTGAAAATGAGAAAGAAATGTCCATTCAGAATCATTATGATGACAGTAATTCCAGTTGTCAATATTTTTAAGGGTATAAGTATATATATATGTCTTTTTGAAATGATTTGAGTGAATCCAGGAAAATTCCCAATTGACCCACAAAAGAAATTCAATTGTAAAACATCATCATATTTTCTAAGGTTCTGTTAGCGGACAGAATGACAGAAGCCCTAAAGCTGAATACTTTAAATGATTCTGCTGTCATATAAAGACAAAACACACTCTTGGTGTGTAAGACCTTTAATAGAACCAGGGTGCAAGAAAGGGAAGAAAAGTACTTTCTAATTAGACACCCATTGTTACCCAAACCCTCATGCATAAATGCCCAGTCAAACAGGGCTGCTGAGGCCCCAAAACCAACCTGCCATAAGTCTAAGACATCTTCTGGAAGGAACCACAGGAAGGAGACAGAAAGGGCCAGACAAATCTAGGACAAAAAGAACAAAATAAAAATACAAATAAGGTAACAACTGTGATTGTCAGTTCACCTACATGTCTCTTCCAGGTGTCTCTCATTTATGTGTGTGTGTGTGTGTGTGTGTGTGTGTGTGTATAAACATCAGCTTCATGTGTCTCCGTCCATATCCTCCAGTCCCTGGTACAAGTTCAAACTTGAGAGAAAAAGCACTATCCTTTACATTTCTCCACCTCATGTGTCTCTTCCTGTGTTTCTTCTCCTTCAAATATTTCTAGGTTTTCTTCACTGCTTAGCTGCACCCTTTCTTAGGCAGGACAGGGAACATGGAACCTCTCCTTTATACGGAAATCTCTCAAATAACAAAGTCATTCTGACACATGACCAAAGTGCTAAGATAAAAACCAGTCCCCAGGGCAGGGGTTTTGTTCAGCAGCTTAGGGACTCTGTGAGGCCAGAAGCAGCCCCCACCCCCACCCCCCCACCGTGGCTCTGCAAGCAAACGGGGAGCATCCAGTCCCTGTTGCCCTAGCAACCAGGTGAGTGGGTGCAGCCCAGAGACTGTACTACCTGGAAGTGAAAGGTCCTAACCAACCAGGAAGGCTGAAAACCAGTCCCCAGGTGGGGGCAGGGCGGAGGCTTCGCTCAGCAGCCTGTGGACCCTGAGAGAGGCCGTAAGCACCGGAACCACTTCACGGCCTCGATGCAGACAAAATAACCCAACAAAAGAACTAAAAACAAAAAGAACAACAAAAGACACCTATACTCTTCTTCCATAAAGAACCACAGAAGAAGCTCTACAACACCTACTAACCAGAGACCCTCATAAGGGAACACAGAATTGATGTGTTGTCCCACCAGCCTAAAAGACAAAAATTATGAGAAAGGAAGACAAAGTGTACCGCAGCAACCACATCCACCTATCACACATGCTCAGGGAAAAGGTAACGGCCACCCAAATCAGCCAAAGGAAACAAAAAAAAAATTACTCACCTCAGCTACATAAACACAAAGACAGATACAACTACAAACTACTAGAAGACTCCAGTCATCATGCCAGCCCAATACTAGAACCACAGTTGCTCCATATGTGGAAGAAATGCAAAAGCAAAGCACAGGAAAGAGGAAAAAGGCAAACATCCCAGCAAGCCCCACAGAAACCAATACACCATCGAAGAGGAAAGACAAACTCTAGAAACCAACAAATAAAACATCAAAGAAATGTGCCAACCCACAGACAAAGAACTAAACCTATGCATGTTACAAGCATAAAAAGAGCTAAGGGAAGAATTAGAAAAACGTAAAGTAAAAGAAGTGAGCGTGGCAGAGAAATTAAACAAGTTAGAAGAAGAAATGCAAAAAATTAAGAAAGAAAACGTCAACAAAGATACATGGCAGAGAAACTGAACAAGTTAGAAGAAGAAATGCAAAAACTTAGTGATAAAACATGAACAGAGAAAATAATTGAAGAATAAAATTGAATACTTAAACAAGAATCAGAAAGAAACCCAAGATCTAAAGGGAGCAACAGAAGAGCTCAAAAATGCAGGAGAAAGCTATGAAAACAGACTGGACAAAATTGAAGAATGAATAAGTACCCTTGAGTACTCCAAAATTGAGAAGAAGAAGAAAGACAGAGACACACTGTAATAAAATAGAAGAAAAACTCAGAGATCTGTCTGATTCCTTAAAGAAAGAAAACAAGAGTTATGGGTGTCCCAGAAGGAGAAGAGAAGCATATGGGTACTGAAAGGCTGTTTAAAGAAATAATGGAGAAAAACTTTCCAATCCTAAAGAAAGAAATGAAATTTGACATCCAGGAAGCCAGAAGAACACCAAACTACATCAATGAAAGAAAAGACACATCATCATAAAACTCTCAAGAGTCCAGGATAAGAAAAAAAAATAATGAAACTGGTAAGAGAAAAGAAACAGATAACATAAACATACAAAGGAAAACCTATTAGACTGACCTCAGACTTCTCTAAAGAGAAGTCTCTTCTCTTTAGAGACACTCCAAACAAGGAGAGCATGGTGTCATATCTTCAAAAAACTCCAACATAAAAAGTGCCAGCCAAGATTACTCTACCCTGCAAAGCTTTCTTTCCTCCAAAAAGAATAAAAACCTTCTCAGACAAGCAAACCTCCACAATTCCCTACCAATAAACCACCACTCCAAGAAATCTTGCAAGCCATAAGATTAAAACCAACAGAAGAATAAACAGACCAAAACAAGGAAGCTAATCAGAACTGCAAAACAATAATGAAAAAAACAACTTCAGAATCTCAAATATCAGTAATAGAAAAAAAAATGGAAACCCTAACCTCAAAATGACCCTCCAAAAGTTAACACCAGAACAGCAAGTATCAATCATCATCTTAAATGTCAGTGGTCTAAATCCAGCAACCAAAATACACAGAGTAGCAGAGTGGATCAAAAAACAAAACCAACATTCTGCTGCCTGCAGAAAACACAAACACAAAAGATAAGCACAGACTAAAAGTAAAGGGCTGGAAAAAAGTTCTGCAAGCAAATGGCCTCCAGAAGAAAGCAGGAGTAGCCATACTAATAGCAGCTAAAGTAGACTTTAAACTAAAAAAAGGTGACAATGGATAAAGAAGGATACTGTATATTGGTAAAGGGGGTCAATACATAATGAAGATATAACAATTATTAACATACCAAATGATAGAGCACCAACATTCATCAAACAACTACTAACAGCACTGAAAACAGACATTGATGAAAATATATATGTGGTAGGTAATTTCAACACACCACTCTCACCAAAGGACAGATCAACAAGAAAAAAACTAAACAAAGACACAAAAGCCCTAAATGAAGATCTAGACCATATGGACCTAATAGATATCTACAGGACACTGCACCCCCAAAGAAAGGAATACACATTGTTTTCAAATGCACATGGATCATTCCCAAGAATCAACCACATATTAGTACATAAGGCAAACATTAACAGATATACAAAGATTAAAATAATACCAAATTTTTTCTCCGATCATAAAGTCATCAAACTAGAAATTAACAATGAAAAGAAACCTAGAAGAATGCCCAACATATAAAGACTGAATAACATGTTACTATATGAAGACTGGGTAACTGCGGAAATTATAAGAAGAAGTTAAAACCTTCTTTGAAACAAATGACAAAGAAGACACAACATTCCAAAATGTTGGGACTCACCAAAATCAACACACAGAAGATAGTAGTTAGCTATACGAAGAAAGTCATGCAGAAGAAGAAATTTAAAAAAAAATCCATTTACACTGCACCAAAAAAATTAAATACCTGAGAATCAACCTAACAAAACACATGAAAGAACTATACAAAGAAAACTTCAAAACACTGCTAAAGAGATAGGAAAAGACATAGGGAAATGGAATTACATTCCCTGTTCATGGACTGGAAGGATTAACATTATCAAAATGGCCATCCTACCAAAATCAATCCACAGATTCTACGCAATCCCTATAAAAATTCCAATGACATTCTTCAAAGAGATAGAACAAACATTACTGAAATTCATATGGAATAACAAAAGACCTTGAATATCAAAAAAACTCCTAACCAAAAAAGAGAATGGAGGTATTACCATTCCAGTCTTCAAACCATACTACAAAACCATGGTACTTAAAACAGTTTGGTACTGGTACAAAAACAATCAGACCAATGGAACAGATTGAGTGTCCTGAAATAAAATCACACATACAAAGTCAACAAATCTTTGACAAAGGAGTGAAAAACTTACATTGGAACAAGGGAAGCCTCTTTAATAAATGGTGCTGAGAAAACTGGACCAAGACATGCAAAAAATTGAACCAAGACACATCCCTCACACCATGTACAAAAAACCAAATCAAAATGGATAAAAGACTTGGATGTAAGACCTGAAACCATAAAATACATAGGGGAAAAATTGTGCAAAACCCTTCATGAGTTACAATTCTGAAATCCATTTCTGAACACATCTATAGCTGGCAAAAATAATTCATGTCAAATTTATTTTCACATGCTTCCTGCCCCATTCCTCTTAATACAAGTGACACTAGGAACCCAAAATGCTAGCCAGTATCAAGAAGTAAAACTTGACTGTCCTGAAAAAGAGAAATAAGTAGAGGACATAAAATAGTGAAAAGATTGAATAAAGCAGAAGAGCAGGATAAATATATCTGAAACAAAGAATACATCCACCGAAGGGAAATTTGGGATGATATGGTTTAGGAAGTAATTTTAAAAGTTCTAATTGGAAGGCTTAATAAGCTTTTCTTTTAATGGAGGTGTTTCAGGTCATAAAGAAGGAAAATAATATATCTCAAGAACTCAATTTCAAAACAATCCTATTTAACATAACCCAACTATTCCATAGACACAAATGCATTTCTTCTTTCTCAAGAAGAGAAACTTAAATTCATGTCTAGGTGTGCATCCCATACAGAACAGTATGCAGTATGAGCAACTTCAAACCATATTCTCCATGTAATGTTCAGACTTCCTCTATTTTAGTGTAAATGAGGTCCACATCTATTTTTCAACAAAGTCCTAAATTTAGCCATCTTCTAGAAACAGTGACTGATGAGGAAGAAAGATATAATCTAAGTACCTAAATCATGGATTCAATGGATTTGTGATGAAACAATGTGTATACTATTGCAATAAAGTCTGAAAATTTCTGTGATAGATTTTTGTACCTGTTTCAAATGTTAGTTCTATCCTCTACAATTAGATGGAAGGCATATCTTACTCTTTTCTAGCACCTAAAGACTGATAATCAAACATTCAAAGCTTATTGAATGCAGAGAGAGAAAAACAGTTTATGAGATTACAAAATTTAGTGTAACCTATTCATCCCCTCTATTTTGTAACAAAAACTCCCCTAGACTAAAAATCAGGATGAGGCAGAATTACATTTTAGCCATTGTTTATTATCTAACTGGAAATTTGAAACCCCATCTCCTTACATCCAAACCACTCACTTTCTGGATAGCACCCCAGTTTTTCCAATACCTGGCTTTTAGGACACCAGTTCTGCCCATGGCAGTCACATCAATAAACTCCTTCATAAATAGGCATCCTTATGGTTCAGTTTGACTCCTAGTAGCAAGTGAAATCCCTGGTTTTGTGGCTTACGTCCGAAGGAGAACAATTACTTGGTTGCTAAAGTACCTCAATGAAGAACGGATGTTTTTATTCTATGTTGTAAAACTGATTGGGTATTACTTTACTTGCAGAAAAGCAGACTCAAATATATAAAAATACTTCTTATTAAAAGGTGATTTTTAAAATTTATTTTCTTTGTGCCTTTTATCCATAAAATCCAATGTGTTATGTGCTCATTCTCTCAAAACAATCTCTGGGGAATTTCTTTAATATAATCTGAACTACCTGTTAAAGTGCAGATTTCTAGATCTAATTCATGAACTGCTATATCAGAGTCCAATTTTTTAAAATATTTTTAATATTTTGTAAACACAAGAGGTTGTACTGCATATGAAAGTGTAAAAAGATCACTATAATACACTATTTTTTAAGTTTTGCCCTTATTTTTCCAATAAGCTTAAGTCATTCTGTATTGAAAGAAGATGCATCATTTCTGTAGAACTGAATAGATTATGCAGCAAATAGATAATAGAGGTCCTATCTTAATTTTTGCTTGTTGTTGTTTTTATTTTGGAGACTTAGTGTCTAAGATATTACTAAAAGTGTTATGAGTGACTAATTGGCCAGGCACTGAAAGCTAAATTTATTAAATCATGGACAAGTGGTAATACTATGTAAGAATTTGATTGTTCGTATGTTTTCACAAGAACTTATAGTATTACTTTCACATTTGATGTATCCGGGCTTTTGTAGTTTAAGTGGATGCCTATCATGCCATGCATTTAATAAGTAGAACAATTACTCAAACTTATTCTAATCATATATATCATTTGCTAATATCAATTGAATCAGACTAGCTTCTGAGATCTGTGTTGGATAATAGAAAAGTAAAAAAGGGAAGGAAGGAGAGAAGGGAAAAGAAAAAAGGAAAAGTAAGGAAAATTGGAGAATTTTATATAATTGTTGTAGATTAAGAATCAGTAGAGGGTGATTTTAATTTTAGATCAGCTATATACTCTTCACTTTACTCCCACCTCATCTCCAGAGCACATTTTATTTGCTTGCTATAGTCATAAATGGCTATTCTATATTTGGAAATTCTTGTCAGTTAAGATGAAGCCTTCCTGGAACAGTAGGTTAGGAAAGACATAAAGAGCCTCTCTAACTGTGGACTAAATGGCTTAAGAATTTTCTAAACAATTACCTTAACAGTTAGTGTGTTGTACTCAGCCACCGAATTTCAATATGACAGGTTAAATGTTTCCTTTCAGTTTGTTTTCAGGAAGAATAGGAATAAAGAAGAGACAGGATGTGTGAAAAGACTTCTGTCACAAGACAGATTAAACTTAAAATTATATACTCTTTTCTAAAAGCAAAGTAAAGAATATATATAAGAAAGAAATCTATCCAGGGGAGAAAATTACATTTAACAACAATAAAGTTTCATGGACTTGAGCAGGATTACTACAATGACATTTCTGATGCCATTGTTTATCAACTTGGTTTCCGTATTTGTTGATGTCATTCAACATACAGTGTTTTATCCATCATAAGAGAAACTATATGACTTTAATTTCCATGCTAAATCCACCAGAGCTTTCACTCAGATATCACAGCACCTATCAGCCATTCCTGCAGCTCCAGTCTACCACCTCTTATATTCAAGTGTGAAACAGTCAGAATCTGCTGTTGTCAATGCTTTTTGTGTATGACCACATACCACAGCCCTATGACACTGAGTTTCTTTTCCAATCATTCTTGCATCAAGAATAACAAAAGTGCATGCAGTAATTGAATGAAACAATGATTTTCCCTCAATACAAAAAAGTTCTAGATTCATCCATTATCAGGATTCAGAGTAGGGAAATAAGCAGTATTTTCAAATCCACAAACAATATAAAAAGTTTTTTTTGGCAGTGGATTTTGAGCTATTATGAACCCCTCAAGAAAATTATTTTACTATGTTATGGCAATACTATTTGGATTCAAGTTTATTTATCATCTTAGCACCACTTCTGAAATCTCTCTCTCACACACACACACACACACACACACACACACACACACAAAGATGAAAGTGTGCTATCCCTGTGGCTACGCAGAAGAAACTCAAGACAATTCCAAAGTCAGGGATCCCCAAATACTATGAATAACTTGTCATAAGCACAGAGCTGGGAAATTTCACTTTGGAAAATAACAATGCTCTGTTAAAAATTGCTATTTCTCCTAACCACTGTTTACATAAAACGAAAGCCCACTTTGGCTGAAAAAGCTAGATGCATCCAGTCTAGCTAGAATGATGCCAAATAAAATACAGAAACAAGGCATTTGAGATGATGAAAATGGCAACAGGAATTAAAACTGATAATAATGGGATGATAATGGCATCATTAACTGGCATTTGTTTTGCAATAAAATAAAATTTTGGTAACAGGGTGAGAAATCAATGAATTAAGCCAGTTTTGCTTTATTCAATCAAAGAAAGGGCGTGAATATACTGATGACTTAGATGTGTGTCTCATGGTGTGGTTCATGTGAACTTTAGCAAGTCTACAGAGAAGCAGGCACACAGGTTTTGATTTCCAGTCAAATTGGTTCTTACCCAGTTCACTCACTTGCCACTCACAGATTCTGAGAACTTAAACATCTATGGGGACAAAAAAATTCTTCACTCGTGATATGAATATAATAAAGCCTCTCAGATAAGGTTGCTGAAAAAAATTTAAAAAGATGATGCAGTAGATTAATAAAATAAGGGATTATGTGGTGGCACTGCTTCCTTAATAAATGCTCAAATGGGTTACTAAACTCAGTAGGCAGAAGGTAACCTAAACCCAAAACTAACAGGTCACTGCCATGGTTTCCATTCTCAGTCTATTAATGCTGCCAGTGGGAGGAAATGTTTGATTAGGGGAAATAGTCTAAGATTATAAATAGAGAAAACACTGATTCTTTTCAGCATAGTTAATGAACTATATCTACTGTATCTCTCACTCCCCAGTCCAATTCACCCATTTCCTGCAGAAAACAAAATCCGTGGATGTTTAAGTCCCTCATTAACTGTATGCTTTGGCACAAATTCTTCTGAGCTTAGTATAGTAACTTTTAAAGAATGGAGAATTTGTATTAGATAATTTTTTGATGTCTTTCATTCTGTGATTGGGGGACTTCATAATAGGAAGGTGAAAGAAGGGATGACAGAGTAGTAAAGCTTGCATGTGACCCAGAAAAATCAAGCATATTACCAAGCAAAAAGGCAAATCCATAAGCCCAACTAATTTTTCCTGAATGGCTGAAGTCATAGGTTTTGACACACAACGATACTGTCTCTGGGTATGAGAGCCTCCACACAAGTCTGGCTACCACTGGAAATACTGACAGTGGTCACATCAACCCACTACTGCCTATTATTATTTCATAGAACTTGGCTACAAAACATGGTCTTCAAATACAAGCCATGCCACTATCTTCAGAGTTTGTTGTACCTTCTTGTCTCAAGTAGCAACGAGTCAATGGATGTTAAAGGCACAATCCACCCCTTCTCAGCTAAGGTTTCCTCTGGTATGTATTGTACTTCATGATCAGCATATTCATTAGAAACTTTCATACCACTTCACTAATTCTCTCACACTTCCAGAAACCTCTCATCTTCCCTTACCAAATAAATTTTCCTGCCTGTTCCCAGGACTTTACAATTGTCTCCAAATGTGTTTCACTTAAATCTAACCAGAAGGTACACATTTTCCTGAAACTTTTGCCACCTCTTAATATCACTATTTCTTTCCTTCATCACCTTCCTCTTTATGCACCTTCCTCCACTTAAATTTCTCTCCCACAGCACTGATTAGCTGATGAGGCTTCAAGTTTCATTGGCTGTGTATAACTTGTTTGTTCCACAGCTGCCTGGCATAGAAGCACTCTCGATCAGAGCAGTTGTGCACCCAACGAGCCAGACAGTGTAAGACTTCAGCAGGCAACCAACAGCTCGTACACGCTGTCAAATTAATGCTGCTCTCAACAAGTGCTCTGAGACCCCAGCCTCCTCTCCCGGTGATGTTCCAGTGTGGACCCAGCATGCCGCACCCTATTTACCTGTCCACTGAGCCTGCAGGACACTTGAAAAGCTGGTGGTAGAATTTTCTTAGCTCTGCTTAAATTTGCTCTCAGTTCATCTCCTTATCATTTATAAACTATCTTTGAAAAACAGTGGTCTTTGAAGATGTTCACAAATCAGTGCCTAGAGTCAAAAGACAGAGGACAAAGGAGTCTAATGGGATATGGACAATCTTCTAGATCTGACACCTGTTTTTTTGTTTTGTTTTTTTTTTGTTTTGTTTTGTTTTTTTTTTTTTTTTTCAGAAAGCCACTTAGCTAAGAGTATCTTCTGAGCCAATAATGGGTGGACACAGGGAGAATTTAAACCAAAAAGAAATTTAATGCTTGATCTGAGACAAGTCAGTAAACTATTGATTATATACAAGTTCAGACTTACATGAAATTGGCACCCCACAACAAGCAAAGTAAATCAGTCTGAACACATGGAAATAGAAGAAACAGGTGCAAGAGAATGAGGAGAGATTCCATGGGAAGTAGGGTTAGTATTTCAATTCAACAGGCTGCTCTAGGATTCCATCATCCAGTTCATCAGAGGTATAACCACATTGTTCAGACCTTCTAAAGTTTTATTTAGGCTTTAGTATCCTCTACCTATCTTGTAATTAAGATGGTTTCTTAAAAATCTGTTGATGTATTTTTGTCAGTTTCTACTTACATAGCTCCTGTAGTTGATACTTTGTGAAGACAAATGTTACATGAAGTATAGAATCTATAACTGTTGCACATTTTGAAGTTTGGTCTTTGGCACTAGTAATGTATCCTTTATCTAAATATGCTTTGGGCCTGAATTTTACATTGTCTGATAGTAAAACTGCAACTTCTATTTTCTTACTGTTTCCATGACTTAATACATATTTGCCCATTCCTACATTTTCTCACCTGCCTAAATTCTGTGCTGTGACTTTTGTTTATATAACAGAACTCAATTTTTCTTTGCAAATCAATTTGGAAATTTTTTTCATTAATAGATACATTAAATGACTTATTGTCATTAATATCTTTGAAATGCTTGGTTTCAATTCAGATGATATTAAATAGATTTACCATTTAAGTCTGTATTAATTGTTTCTTTGTATACTATTTTTACTTTTTAAATGTATTTGGGTAGCTAAAAGCTTTGTTGTTAAAGTGGTTATTTAATATATTATCATTTAAGATATTGTTGATCCATTTACATAAATTTTTACCATCTGGCTTCTCAGCTTTAAGTGAAACTAAAAAATGATTTCATTTTTCTCTTTCCCTCTTCTCTTGATTTTATGAGTTGAATTATTTCCTCTTTACTTTCTCTTCTACTTATGTACCCACTTTTGAAATAATATTATGTTCACAATTAATGTGAAGGGTTTACCACCATTTCTTTTGTTGAAGTTTCCCCAGTTACCTGCTGGTTTGATAAAGTTTGCCTTATATTCTTTTTTTATAGGAAAAGCAATTTATTGAGTTTTAATAATTAATTATAAAGAGGAAATATAGTTCAGTGATCAGAGTTTAAATCTGTTTATTCCTATATTTTCTGTCCTCAGCTTCCATCATTCATGTGAACTTTCCTCTTGGTGTGCACATCATTAGTGACTTTTTTTGTTAAATTATTTATATATAATTGTAATTGTAATCCCTGGAGGTCACCTACCATCTCCCCTTGCCTTATAATATATTCTTTAGAAATAACTAAAGTATAGAACTTACTGTATTCCTGATTTTCTATAGTCTTGAGTCTTAATTCTTAAAGGATAACTTAATCCCTCAGAAAAGGAGTACTGAGATGTGGATGTTTAGAACTTGACTAGAACAAAATAAGTAATTGAAAATATGAACTGAATCAAATAACAAATTATGTCATGAGTAAGTTTTACTAAAGGTAAGTTCAACTCTAATGAACATTTTTTGTCAGTATTGAAGATCAAATCCTTGAAAATACAAGGTTGAACATTGGACATTTTAATTTTTTTATATGGAATGTGTGCCCTCAGCCTTCCAGGCAGTTAAGTACATCTTTGTTATTTGGCATCATAATGCAAAACTCAGGTTTCATCCTTGCAAAGATTGTAAATATGTAGGTGTTCTTGGTCAATTTATAGTTTATCTTCCATATAAAATGAGATTGATTTTTCTGTTTAGCAAATTCTCACCTTGAATGGAAAGAGATAAAAGACTACAGAATGTATCTACAAAAAGAAAGGTTCTCACCCTCTATTACTTAGATCTTCATTTCTCAAGAAAGACTAAGAAGTACTCAGCTTCCAGCAAACTCTTTTGCAGGCTATTTTCAAGGGAACTTGTATTGCTCAAAAGGAACAAGAAATTTGAGAAGAGATATTGAGGAATAAAGGAGGAAATCAAGGAAAAGAGCATATCATATAAGTATCTGACTTTTCTATCAATTCCAAGTTGAAGAGAAAGCTAAGAAAAAAATAACTACAAAGGAAACACCTGGCTTACTCAGACAATTTAAAGTCACAAAAACTAAAGAAAGATAGCCTAGCAGGGGTATATTCAGTCAATTACAGACTCTAAAATGACTAATTCAGGAACTAGAGCCCCTGGCACAGTTTGGTGCAAAATTCCCTGTGAAAGGTAAAAAGAGAACACAGCATATTTATTATCGATGATGCACCAGGTACTATGTTGACAATTACACATGAGTTTTGTTTCTTAATGTTCAGGAAACACTCATGAAATAGATACAATTGCACTTTTTTATATATGAAGTAAACAAGATACCCAAAGCTTAATTAACTTTCCAAAGTTATATAGCCAGCAAATGTTGCCAAAGCTGTGATGTAAATTCAAATCTATCCAAAGAACATAAAAAGCCTTTACTATTTCACTTTTTCACTGAGTTATCTTTTCACTTTTTTCTGTTTCATTGCCTCTTATTTCCAATGAGACCAACACTTTAGAAATGAGAATCCTTACACATACAAATGCATGGTCTAGAAGGGTTTTCTATTGCTCTAGCACGACCAGATAACCTCCTGGTGAGGTAGGCAGGTGACCTTCATACCAGAGCAGGACTGGTTAAGGTCACAGGATGATGTTGAGCTAGCCCAATTCAAATCATTGCATCTTAGATAATTTAGTGTTTTCCCTGTTTCCACATTTTAAGTATGATACCTCTTTCCCAAGATAAATACTACATGAAAAATAACAGTCTGGCATAGGACTTGAAATGGACATTCTGAAATCAGTCTGCACAGGCATACCACTTATGAGTGATGTGACCTTGTGCTAGTTATTTAGCCTCTCTCTGCCTTACTTTATATATCTGCAAATTGTAGAAAGTTACACTAGATTAAATTAGATGCCACAAGTTAATACCTGTAAAGTAGTCAGAGCAGAGCCTGATACATAGTAAGCATCTATCGATTAAAGATATAAGCATGCCCAGAATCCTCACAAGTAACAATTCCTTGTAGATTTTGCAGGACCCCTAAGACTCCACAAATCACAATCATAAAACATTGTTTTCAACCTTCTCATTTATAGAAGCAACTGAGGGCAAGAGGATAAAAGTTGCTTAGCGAGAGGTCACATTGCTTATTGCTACCTCTCCTTCACATAGGAAGAAATGCAGCGCTCCTTCACATTAAGAATTCTCCAGCAGCTATCCTGCCCACCTGCAACTATGCAGGTGTTTCTCCTTTTCTTAATAACCCCATATTTTAAATATATATACTTAAATAAATATTAAATATATCCTTCACATTTCATCTCTTTATTCTTATTCCTTTCAGATTATATTTTCCAAAGAAACATGGTAAATATGTAAATATATATGAATATAACATATATACATAAACCATATGCAGAATGCTTATAATGGCATTTATTAAAATAAAGAAATCCAAATTAGACACAGGAAAAAGCATTTGACATAATGCAACCCTTGCTCTTGGTAAAACTCTAAGCAAGCTAAGAACAGAAAAGAAAGTCTATAATCTAACAGGTTAAAGAATCAAAATCTTTTAGCATAGATTATACATACTAGTGAAACCTCAAAATAATCTCATTAAAATTAAGAAATAATCAAGTATAGCCTCTAGTCCCACATAGACAAAGTGGTATATCAACATTCCTTGCTAATACCATGAGACAAAAGAAAGGGAAAGGAAGATACAATAATTTTAAAAGTGAAAACAAATGTTACAGAACTACCAAAGGGAGACAGGTGCGAGTCCTCAACCGTGTTTCTGAAAACTTTAGAAGAATCAAAGTAGGCACACAGGGAAAGATTAGTAAAAGGCTTATTTACTAGAGAGATGGAAAGAGGGGAACATAGAAAAAGAGAGATTAATTGGTCAATACATACCCCTGCAATGCTGTCTGAGCTGGGACACCCAGTGCACACTAAAGGCAGACAAAACCCAGCCTTGCAGGCCCAGAGCTTGCCTGTTTCACTTCATCCTTAGTTCCCAACAAGCACCCTTCAGGAAGTCAAGCATCATGGCAGAACCACGGCATTATGGGTATTGGGATCATCGGCACCTAAGATCATTTCTGCATGGAGGTGGGGGTGGGGTCCACAGAACATGCATGGGGTTAATAGAGGTTAAGAGCAGAAAATTTCAGAAGAGGCACAAGAAGAACAGAAACTGGTCCAAAGGGCCAGTAGCTGGAGGTAGAGGTGGAAATGATTAACAAAGTCACTAAATGAGATGTGTAGAAAAGTCAAGCATCCCATGATGCAGACTGAAGGTTCAGATCAGGTGGGCATGTGGAGATTGGGGGCCACTGTAAAAGAATCATCAGTCTTTCCAAAATGACCTAGTGAAACTAAATATAGAAAAAATTCCTTAGGTGCTCACCCTAGAAATAATTAATTCAACAGCAGTTAACAATCCCACAAAGGAATGGCTCTTCCCAAGAGAAGACCGTATCAGTGCATGTCTGCCCTGGTGATACACAGCAGTTCTCCTGCCAACCTGTGACTATGCAGGTGTGTCTCTTCACCAATCTTCTCCCTTTCCAAAGCAGCAGAGGCAGCAGGACTGCCCCCACCTGTGACTCTAACAAACCTGTCCCTTTCAGGGGCAGCTGCTTCTTCTGCCCATCTGTGTCTGTAAGAACATCCTTTCCTTTTCCCCCTTTTTTATAATAAACCTGCCCTTTGTATGTAACTAAACTTCCCTGCCCCCTGAGGAAACTCACCTAGGGAAACTCACTGCCTGCTGCTGAAAGGAGGAGCGCTGATGAAACTTTTCTCAGGGACAACCCAAGGGCTCCACTCTATGAACTCAAAACCTCTCCAAACTGACATCAGCTGGAGTTCATTCAGGATATACACTCCCCCCAACACTACCAATATCTACAAGTTTGTGATTATTACTCTAAAAAAAAAATCCAAGAAATTTACAGACAAACTTTTGAGAATAACAGTATATAGCAAGATGGTTGGATTCAAAAACTAATTATATCCCTATATAATAATCTTATTGAAATATAATAAATTATATAGTGTTGAAAAAATCCAAGTATTAAAAATACAATATTACACAAAACCGCAGTTAGTATGTAATATTTTATTATTTAAAAAATGTTTAACTCTACTTTGGGGTTGTAAACGCTAAGTAAGAACATAAAAATTTGATAAATATTTGCAACAAATCAAGGAAAGAGTAACCTAGAGAAAAAGGATATGGAAAGAGAATAGCAGTAGACAGGGAGAGGGTAACTATTTCTATAAATTTTTCTTTGAAGAAAGTTAAACACAGAAATAAATTGCTAAGATTTGATAAAGGGGGCTGAAACAGTTTATTTAATTTTCTCTATACGTCTCAAATATATGTAATATCTCTAAATGTTCTTACTGCCAAAATAAGGCAATAGAGTAGCACAATAGGGGAAAATATGTCTAATGAAATTGTCAACGGCATTAACCTCTCCAAACAGATGGGCATTTTACAAATTCCAGCTAGAGTGAGGGAGTTCTGTCTATGTCTCTTCAGGCAATAACCTCCTGCAACTTTAGAGACTGACATAAAGGTACAGAGGTGGCCCACCTTTGCCAGGACTCATCTTCCAAGTTGCTGGCAAAATCCACAGGCCGACACATCTACCAGAGCAAGATCTACTGCACATTTGAGGTCTCTCTCCCCCTTAGCCAGGGATTGTTGCTTCTCTTTTTTCCTCAGGGGAAAATAAAAGATCTATAGACACATTGCTGGCAAAGAAATAAATGGCCTCATTGCTGAGAAAATAAATGACTTACACTAAATGTTCTTCTATAGTTTTGCATTGTTGTCATTCATTCTGTCCCCAGAACTTGTCTGTGTCATTAAACACTGTGAGTTTCTGAATATTTGGAGAAGATGTAGTGTGTGTCCTTTATCTCCTGTTGTTTAACAGAAATGCCATGGACAAACCCCATTTGTGTTCACAGTGATCTATCACAGAGACACAGTTTCTTCCCCCTCATATATACAACTTCTCTGCCCTCCAGATGTAAGGCAGTCCAAACAAGTACCCCTGAGATGGGCAAGGATGTCATAGATAAGGTGATCCTAAGGGGAGTTCAGAGAGCACCCCTTGGCAGAAGTAAATTAAATAAACAGCTTCATCACAGGTGCACTCCTGGGAAACAAGAAGCTGAAATGGAAAATCTCAAGTACCTCAGGGCAAGGCCTCAATGATTAAGGCTAGATCAATTGATAGTGCCTCTTGCCACTCACGTGGTAATAGCTGATCAACTTACACTGCAATAGTTTTCAAATCAGTGCTAGCACTGAAATCACCCAAGTCAAGGTAAGGGAAAAAAATCTTTCACCACTTGGCTCATAAACCCAGAGACCATAGGTGTGAGGTGAAGCCTTGGCAGTTGGTGTCATTATTGCTCCTTTGTTACATGGGGATCCTGTCCCAGGGCCTATTGCACTAAAGGTCAGATCCTGGTGCTTTGGGCTGACTTAGAGTCAGTCTCATGTGGTTTTACCCAATGACTACAGACTGGCCACTCAGTGGTCCAGTCTCTTCCTTCACACCCTTTTGCACCATTTAGTAATCCCATTTCCTGTTTTCTAAAGCCCAGTCCCAGAAAATGGTCCTTCTCTCTTTTTTCTCTCTTCTCTCTTTGGAGAGCCCCCAAACTGGATTTGTTTTTCTTTCTCATCACCATCTCCACTGTCTACATAAAGCACAGGGTAGTAAAGAGGGAAGGTCAGCAAGAGGGCACACAGGTTCAGGAAATAACAGCATAAGGCTGATGTCAGATATCTGTAGATATCAGGCACCTCCTCAGGAAAACAAGATGCTTTCATTAAATTAGTGATTCATAAATTGTGCTCCTTGGAACAATAGTGATTCTGGAGTGCCTCTCATCTGCTTGGGGTCAAAGCATGGTCAAGTTGATGGGGATATCCAAGATCCCCTCATCCTCCACAGGTTCTCCCTTTGAATCAGAGTTGCTTATTCATTTGCATGTTTTATGTAAATTTTATTTGATGAGTGGAGTACATTTCCTTTATCTCCCATTGCTTAATAGATGGGACAGATTTGCTGACAAATCCAGATTAATTGACCTGCACATGTTCCACATGTCAGAAAAAGCTCTGTGATATTTAAATCCTCCAGGCACCATAACATTTGTAAGTGTGTAAGGGATTTTTGACTCCTATTCTTTACCAAACATCCAAATTCCCACGCCAGTCCTAAAAGGCTATCATTTCAATGCTGGCATTGTCTTTTTATAGACACTACCAAATGTATTTGACTAAAAATTAGGCATCACAGAAGGTTATCCAGCGTCATTTCTTTTACTTTTAAAAATTTTAGAGTTAAATATCTTTAATATCTTTAGTGTGCCTAGAAACAGAAGAAAAGAAAGGATATTAATAAAACTCTGAAAATTACCTGTTGCATTTTTGGCACATGCCCACAAGAGGATTGGCTCAAAATGGGGCTACTGAGGCCAGAAAGTTGTGACAATTATAAGATACCTTCTGGCTAGGAACCCCCAACGGGGAGGCAGGTCCTAGAGAACTGGGAAACACAGAAAGAAAATACAAACACATAATCCACATGGAAGAAAATGTGAAAACTTAAGAAGGTGTGACATCACATTTGACTCCAAACACCCATGATAATCAATTGCTGAAGACTTATGTAGCCAAACCATAACTAACCATCTTCTTTTGTTAAATTTGATCTGCTTATATAGAATATCTATTTTCTAGGAAACACTATGGAAAAGAAAAAAGTCAACATATCAGTCAACTGTATCTTACCATGAGACTAAGTAAACCTACTTTCTGAGAGTCCTCATTCTTCCTTTGTTCGTGTATGTCCAATAACAGAAATGTGTGACCATGTGTATGAATATATGTAAATATATGCAATACGTAGTCATTTATAGATTGCCTTGTAGAAGGGAATCTTGTTAGCACTTTAGGGATTTTCAAAAATAAAGTAGTGTGGCTAAAGTTTAGAACATGCAAGGAGGTCAATCTTCACAATTGACTATAATCCATGTGCCCACAGAGAAGGCACTAAAGAGATTAAGAAGAGATCTGGAGTGGAGGCTTTCAAATGCTGGATATAACAGATCTGGACTTCAGAAAAGAAGAATGTTCATTTTTATGTTTTGCTGATAACATTATCTGGTTTATATGGCTATTTGGTATATGCCTCTGGAAAGAAATCAGCTCTCTGATCTGTGGGTCCATATCAGACATGCCCCATGTACTGGATAATGAGGGAAGACCAATCAATTTGAATTGCTGCATTGCTGCCTCAAGGCCATTTCCTTTTCCTGCATGTAAAGGACATAATGATTTGGTGGGATCCAGCAAATATGACAGTAGTTATATGGGCACCTGAAGATCTTTCAAAATTGGATCTCACTTTACTCCTTAAAGGAAATCAAACTCAAATTCATTTTTGAGTTTGCAACCAGTATTTCAAAACATCACAATAAAGACAGCAGTTGAAAGATGTGTATTGTTTTTGTATTTTATTTCACTGCCCACTTCTTTTCTATAAATTACACTGTCAAACAGTATTTAAATTTGTATTGAGTCTGGAAGAAGCATTTGTCTTTTTATCACTTGTCCTAAGAGAAATGATAACACTGGCCTAACTCAACAGTGGTTTCTATTTCCAATTTTTCAAACAAATGTGAGATGAGAAAAATATAAAGTAACAAGAAACTAATGTTTCTCTGTTCTATGTTTTCTGTAATCTGTAGTGTGTTTCTAGTCCTATAGCAACAAGACAGCTAATTAGAAAGAACCCCAGAAAAATAGTTGGGATGAATGCAAAAGCTGAAATGTCCGTGACCGTCATCTTCTTTTTCTCATAAAAATAATACCTGTCCTAAAATGTCCTCTCAATCATTTCATGGTAGATATTAGACATTTCCCTCCTAGAAAGGGAGCCTAAACAGATAAATTTTGACTTTTAGTGGATACATTGCCATGCCCCAAAATATCCAGAAATTTTTGTTAAAAAACATATGAATTCAAATTTTGGGTAAGAAGCAGTGTCTTTCACAGCGTTCCATTCAAGTTAAGTATTCTCCTTTCTAAAGGAATCGAGTCCAAAGTTTAATTCTGGTCAAAGTGTAGATCTCCAGATGATATAAAATCCATGCTGCCTGGGAAACCTGGTTTCACAACTTGAAGACTAGTAAACAAGTTATCTCCCGAGAACATGCCCATTACACAAAGGTGGGAAAGGACCCAGATATAATAGTAAGTGAGCTTACTGGGGAAAAGAGATCAAGAGTTGTCCATCATACTAAACTAAGTCATAAGGGAGCTAAGGAGGCATTTCTAACTTGCCTCATTGACACCTTTTGTTACAGTTTTTAATCCCCAAGCTGGCAACACCCTAAGTGATGTGCATGAGGTGAGTCAATTTGTAGTTCTCAGTACACATCAAATGAAGTGTACTGGAAGAGATTATCTGATTCCCTTTACTACATACTCTAGGCAGGGGTGGGGATGGTGGGGGATGTGGAATCATGATGACATCCAGATTATACTTTTAGAATTTTGTTGCAGTCAGCAATTAACAGAATAATACACAGTAACATGACTGCATCACACAAAAAAACATTATTAGCTCTCTTCCTTCATCTATGATCTGAGAATTTTATGGCCTAGATTAGGATCAGAGAACTTTGGTTCCACACCATAAATTCCACACCTGTACCCATGCCTGTTATTGTCCTTGGATCGGTAAACTATTCAATATCTTTCTTCCCAGCAAATAAGCAGAAACACAAAAGGCACACATTTATCCATACAAACACATTCGCAGTCTTTACCAGCACAGAATTGGCTGGAGTTCTGTGAACTGAAACATGTCACATTAGTAAGACCAAACTCATTACTTGAGTTTAGGTAGAAATTAAAGACACATAGAAACTAAAGACAAAAGCTATAAATACAGAAAAGAGTAAATAACTAAGGTTAAAAATCAAGTCTGACATAAGCTGGTTCAGAGGTAATATCTAATGATAGCTCTTGTCTCCCATTTAAAACAAAAGGGAAAATTTTTATATCATCTGTAATAGAATCATGTAAAACAAAGAAGTATAATTTTATAATCAAATATTTCTTTTTATATTTCCATTGTATGGATGTAGATCTTCACTTTTTTGCAAGGGAAGGAAATAGTAAAAACTGGCTGATTTTATGTGCTTCCAAGAGAAAGGAAAATATTTCAGGGCTTATATCTAGGAAATTCAAACTGATAAAAAATACCTAATGAAGAACCTCTAGCTATTTGTAAATTTGTATTTTAAAAATTGTGTTTTATATTTTGAAAGATAAATTTAGGGAAAATGCAAAGTATATAGCATAGCATGCTAACGCTAAATGCATTGTGTGAACTCATCTATCCCCAAATCAAACCAATTCTATTAATTAGTTTTCTGTTCCTTGGAGAAAAACCATTAGTCTATACTCTACTTTCAGTGGTAGGATGTTCATGTCTCCAGAGGGCAGCTCATTCCATACTGTCTGACTATAGTTGGCAAGGTTAATTTAGAGCTATCCTCCATTTGCCCATAATTCTAGAAACCTACAAAAAAAAGTCAATTCTATTTCAAAATATTTACTATGAACTTTCATTAACATATTACCACAAACTAGATAGCTTTAAATAATGCAAATGTATTATCTCATAGTTCTGGAGAATAAAGGTCAGCAGTCAGGATATTGGCAGGGCTGTGTTGCATCTGAAGGTCTTGGTAAAGAATCCTTCCTTGCCTTCCAGTAGCTCATTGTGGTCTCTGCAATCCTTAGCACCTCTTGGTTTATAGCTGTGTCACAATAGTCTATGACTCAGTCTTCACATGACCTTATTCCATATACAGGCAGCTCTCTGTCCTCTCCTCTCTTTGTAACATTAACAGTCATTGGATTTAGAGTCCACCTTAATTTGGAGTGCTCTTATCTTAATTATTTATATCTTCAAATATCTTCAATACCCATTTCCAAATAAAGTCACATTCTGAGTTTCATACATGATTTTTTTGTGAAGGGACATTACTCAATCCTATAAGGACCATTTCAAGTATTTAAAGAAAGATACTATGGTCCCATCTTGGTATTTAATATCCTGAGTATCTCCAAATCTAAAATTGTGTTATTCTCAGACCATCACCATCTAGGACTTCTTCCTTTAGTTATATGAAAAAGCATGAATATATTCTGACATTATGAACTAAAACTATGTAATTTTACATATTTTGAGCATAACTGCTAGAAAAACTTTATGAAAGGGAATATTTATATGTTCTCATCCCCAAGAAACAGCGTGTGATTTTTGTCCATCTAATAATTTAGCCTAGTGAGCAAAATACCTGCCCCCTGGATCCTGTACTTGGTGATCCAAGATGGGGAGGATATTACATCAGAAATCATCTGCACTGTCCTGATGCTGACTTTTATACTCCATTGGGTGCTTTTTAGATTGTATTTTACTACCTATGTCAAAGACCAATACTGGTCAAGACTTATTACCCACCAATGAGCTGTAAAGAGACTGCTGAAAAGGGCATTGGAGGCTACTGAAAATATAGATCACACTCTGTGAGGGCAAAACCGCCCCTGGCCCACGACTTTATTAGCATTAGAGTTTCATTACTGCTCTTTCAGCTCTGCTTTAGATCCTCCCATTGCAACCCAAGCTTTGGAGCATCAAGGACTGCAGAAGGATGAGGTTACTGAGAATATGCCTGATCATATCCTAATACATCAGGGTAGGAACCACATCTTGATGAATTAAATTCAAACATAAAAACGGGTACAGGGTCTTGTTCAAACTCTATAGTATAATTGTTTGATCATAATATCTATTTAATTTAATATGCATTAAATTGGGTGTTGTCTCTGAGTTAGCAGACTAGTGAGGATTGGGGAAAAATATATATGAGAATGCAAATAAGAAGCAGAATAATATTTTATGAATGTTCAGACCCAGATCTACTACTTACTAATTAAAAGTGATGATAGTCAATTTACTAATCTAAGTCTCAAGTTCTTAAAGTTGAGAATGAGGATAATAATATATCTATATATTTTATTGTGTTGTTGTGAGGACTAAATGAACAAATGCGTGCCACTTAGCAAAATGTCTGGCATTTAGTATTAGGTTTTTGTTTTAATTATACAGTGATAAACAAAGCAAAAATAAATTTTGAAAGGAAGAACAAAGTTGAATGATACCCACCATGTCATTGTAATATTTACTGTGATACTGTATGAACCAAAATAGTATCATGTTGGCAAAGGACATACACACAATACAATGGCATGATATAGAAAGGCCTTATGATCCAGCTATAGATAGACACACATTTATAAGAAAAATTGAACAAGAATAGATTTCTCAATGAATAGTTTGGGTAGTCAGAAGCAAAACAAAGAAACCAAAAAAAAAAAAAAACAGCAAAAATGAATGAAAAATTTAAAAGTATCTTACACCAGGTAGAACAATTAACTTGAAATGTACTGAAATATAACACAGATCTAAATGTAGGCTTTAATATCATAAAAATCAAAAGGAGATCACAGGAGAAAAATTTTTGTAACCATTAAGTTACATAAAAATTTCCTAAGAAAGGGTGCACAAATCATTTTTAAAAACATATATAGAACATTTGCAGACAGTTAAAAATGAAAGTACAAACCTAGAGAGAATATTTACTACATATTTAATAAAGAACTTGTACACAGAACATGTAAAGAAATCCAACAATGCAATAATAAAAAAAATTTTAATTTTAAAATAATGGGTAAAATAATTTCATTAAAAATGATAAGATGGAAAATAAGAAAATCTAAAGATAGGCAACATAATTGATCATTAAAGAAATGTACATTTAAGTCACAATGAAATGTGACTATATAGCCACAAGAACACCTAAAATCCTTAAGGCAAAAAGTACAAAGTGATGGTAAGAATGTTGATCAACTCTACTACTTGTAAGTAAAAATGTAAAATGGTCCACCCACTTGGAAAGGGGAAGCTTGGCAAAATCTAACAAAATTAAATATGCCTTTGTCATGTAGTCTACTATTCCATTCTTAGGCATTTCCCAAGAAAATGAAAATAATGCCTATACAAATACCTGTACATGAATGATTGTTGTTGCTTTATTCATAATCACACCAAACTGGGAACAGCCAAAATGTTCATTAACTTGTGAATGATTATAGAATTGTGGTATATAGATGACTAGTGTCTAGCAATTAAAAAAAAAACATTTCTGTAATAAAGTGGACAAATTTCAAAAAGCATTGTGCTAAGTAAAAAAATTCAATCACAGAACTTTATCTATTACATGATTTCATTCTAAGACATTTTAGAAAAGAGAAATCTATGAGAAGGAGAAGAGAAAAACTGCAAAGGAACATGGGGGATATATATGTTATATATAATATATATGAAAAGATGTGCTTCCTAATTGTGATGTTGGTTACCTAGCCATCAACATTTGTCAAACCTCATCAACTCCACACTTAAAAAGAGTAAATGTTAATGTATGTAAAGCACACTTTAATAAAAATTTCATTACACTATTATAAAAGACATTAAAAAGTAATGCTTGAATTAATTATCAAAGGATACAGAAATCTAAAGAATCACACAGTGATCAGAAAAGATATTAAAGTGCATCTTATCCAACGACCTCACTTTAAAAATGATAAAGAGATCTTGAGAGTAGAACTAACTACTGATTGGTTATATGCAAATTGACTTTGATTGTCTAGGGGGGACTTTTAAATCTAAAGCAAGTGCTTTAGAAATAAAGTTCCAATTCCCACGAATTAAATAAAGTATACAGTCTTCCCATCACTCCTCTATGAAATGAGAAGTTTATATAAGATAAGTGACTGGAAAGGAAATGTAAAGGAAACACAAAACCTGAAGTTGAGAAGAGGAATTCTTTACATATTGAATTTAAGAGATAATATCAATAAGGTAGTTAATAATACAGAACTGGATGATTGGGGGGAAAAACAAAATGAATTAACTAGATGAAAAATGAAGATATTTAATAAGGAACAGAAAAGTACATATGGTATCAGAGTAATGTGGCTTTAAAGATAAAGGTGTAGATCTTACTCTTATTCTGAATTAACTAGGTGTACTTTTTGGTAACTAAATTTCCAAATTTTCACATATTAAAAATCTGAAAACTATCATTTGGTTGTCCTGTGAGTGGGAAACAATTTAATGAACTTTTTTTTTATTGGAAAAATGAGACAAATTGTTTGAGATCTGGGAGTATTTACTGAACTGCCTCTGAATGGGGCAATGGCTGGATGAAATAAACATCAAATGACTTTATTCTAGATCTGGGTGTTCCAGTTTAAACGGTGTACATTTTGAAGCCACATCACAGTTGCCTCAATGTTAGGGAAAAAAAGAAGAGGCAAGAAAAAAGGAAGAAAGAAGAAGAGAAGAGAAAAGAAAAGGAAAGGGAAGGGAAGAAAAGACAAGGAAAAGAATCCTGGATTGAAGTGGTAATACTAGAGATATACACACAGTAACTGATTAGTTGCATGAGAGATTCTTTGATAAAGGGAATTTGGAATGATGCCAATGGGTTGTATGTCTCAGTCTAGATACTTACAATTTTATCCTTTTAAAGAAGACTAAGGGATATCCTGAAAGTTCATATTTGATCTCTGGTGTAGTTCAAATGAGGAAAGATCCCAAATGGACTACCAAAAATGAAGATGTGTCCCGGTAATTCTCCCATGTCTATTGAGGTCAAAATGTAATGGGTGTAGATAAGGAGAAAATAAGGTCATTTAACTAAAGATCAATAGGAGAATGTGCTTTGACCTATAAATAGAGTAACCAAGGGGATAATCTCAAATTGAGCATATAAGGTTAAAGACAACCAAATGTCATATTCATAGTGAAAAAGATCAAAGAAATCAGAGAAACTCTGTGGAGTCATTGGTGTAATTCTGATGTATAACAGACAAAATCAGATGGCTCTCTTTCCAAATGATGTCTATCCTTCTGTCAAAGGGAAAGTAGGCAAAATGGACATTTATAAGCACAGTAAAATTTCAAGACAGGAAAGAATATCATCTGGCAGACATAAACCTTCATAGAGCAGGAAGTAGCATCCTCACCATTGCAGTTGAAGAGAAGCATGATAATCTAAACCCAGAGGAATCCTAAGCACAAGAAAAAAATATCCCACTAATCCACTGGAGAAACCCACATGTCTAAGTGGAGGCTTATAAGAAATAATAGATGAAGAATCACCATCAGTAGCTTGTATTATTTTTGTTACTACTACTTCACAAAGTATAGCAAAACAACATAAACCTCACTCCAAAATTTTAAAATACATTATAAAAGAAGGCACTGAAAGACTCGGCTTCCCAGAATTGAAGCCAAGTTGGGTAATTATCTAATTTGAATAATGACAATAATAGCAATGACAATAATTTTCATAAAAACTGGTGGTAAATTCCCCCACAGTAACTAATCATATGAAATGACCTTTAGACAAATAGATTTTGCTATAAAATCCACCAGGATAACATCAATTTAAAACTTAAATTGGAAACTGAAGCACCCAATAAACAATGTAAACAAAGCAGTGACACAGCTTCATGGTGGAGTCTAGAGAAAAGAGAATCAAGGAGCACAAATCTCCCAGCAGAAAACTTGTAACAAAAGCAACAATGGTAGTTTCTTTGGTACAAAATGTGACAACAGCTGTGGGAATACTGTGCAAAAGTCAGATGCTTGCAAATATAAAATACCCTATTATTTTCTTGTCCTAATTGTAGATCATCAATTGTATTTTCTGTAGAAATGCAGGACACTTTTTCTCACAGTACATTCCAAAGAAATGTACATTTTCCATAGACATATACAGTACACAGGGCAATCAGTACCTTGAAATTTTGATCAATTTGGATCTATTCTTTGACACTTCATTACCCAAAACACTAAAAATAAAAGTTTTATTTTGTGTACAGTATGCTGGAAGACCCTGAAACCTGAAGACCCTGAAACTGCAAGGTGAAAGTACTGCATGAGTGTTAACATTAAACACCTGCCAGTTTTTAAAAATACTTTTACCACAGCACCCTATCTCATTCTTATTATCCCAAAATCATTGACCATCTGTCCTAGACTCCTTTGGTTACATATAACAAAAGACTGAGTCCAATAAATATGATGAACCATCGAACACCAACAAACGACATGTTATGGAAAGTGAGGTTTTGTGGTTCACATACTTTTTATATAGCATGGCTTTCTCTTGCACCTGGGGTGAACACCGTCACCCCATAACCCATAAGTTCACATCATTAAATTCCAAGTCAACATGTGATGAACTGAAATCTTATCCACATTCCCAAAATCTGAAATTAGAGTATTTGGTTTGTCCACTTTAGATCCAAGGTCAAACTGCACCAAATGCTACAACTAAAGAGATATTCACAAAGTGCTATAGTCTACTGTGAGAAGGGAGAGTAGACAATTTCCTGAGGTGGATGGTGTGGAAATGAATAGACAGAAATAACATTTACACACATTCAAGAGGTTAAGAAGACCATTCTCACACGCAAGCACTCAGGGCATACTACAAAATTCAAGCTAAAGCCAAACCTTGCACCCAGGTGACTGATAATGACGCTACCATGTGGCCCCAATCCAGAAAAGAGGCTTTCTTGCTGCCCAGCACCAGCCCTAGTGGTGAGAGATTCCATAACCCAGGCAGTGAGAAACCTTAAGGACTCCCAGATCCTCCAGTGCACTCTTCCTATACTATAACCTCTCTCAATTTTGTGGAAAGATTTTTCTCTTTTGGTCTAGGAAGTAACAAGTGATTTGACCTGAGATCAAGCATTCCCAATTGTCTTTTATTGTTGCTTCCAAATAAACACATTTTGCTGGGTTTATCTGTAAAATAACAGGCTGATTATTTGTTTGAGGTAATAATGAGTACAGTTTGAAAGGAAAAAAGTCTATGTATTCAAAGTTGTAGCAAAACACACTTCAGATCAGCATTTCACAGGCTTTAAAATGCCTATGAATCACCTGGGGGCCTTGTTATATTGTTTCAGATTCAGTAGTTGGTGTGGGACCTGAGAGTTTGCATTTCCAGAAAACCCCAGAATGATGATGATACTTGCTGATTTGCTGAGTATGCTTTCTATTAAATCAAAATTACCTTCCTGAAACTATGGTGACTACATCTAACAGAAGAAATGACAAGTTTTCCCCAAAATTAACAACAAAGTAAGAAAAAAGTACCAAATTAATCTTTAATTTGCCTCCCTGTTTATAAATTTCAAGGATTACAATCCTGGTGCAGTGAAGATTTTGTGCCCCTCAGATTCCCCTCACAGTTAGCTATACTTTGAGGACCACAGACTGTTAGATGACTAACAGCCCCTCAGCCCACTGTAGCTTCAGGCCCCATACTCCATACTGCCTAGGCTGCTCCCAAGTGGAGAATGAGCACAGTATAGCACAGAGGCTTGTCACTTCCGACCAGCATAGAACAGGATAGAAAGCTTCTCCTGAATATGTGATACTACCAAAGGCCAATAAAGCAGAGACAGGTATTGAATCCTTAAGGTGTGCTTTAATCAGACAGTTGGCAATCTGGAAGATGGGGTGGTTAACACCCTAAAAAAACCACCTCAATATTTCTAGCTGGCTTTGTTCTGTGAGTTGAACAAAGATAGTTCAGCAAGAAGCTGGTCTTCACTGCTGCCAGGAGTTCATCATCCCCAGCCCCCAGAGCTCCTTATCACCCTCCTGGACACCTAGCCTCATGCTCATCACAGGATGCTGAGGCTGGTCTATAGATATGACCAGCTTCTTGTACTCCTCCTTTAAGGTATGAACCTTAAAGTCAAGGAAAGGTGCTAGGTATTCAAAATGGCTAATTAACGAAGTTACTGAAAAGGGTACTTATAAAAGGGTGGGCAGGTTCACCTATGAAGGATGATTGGGCACAAAGGATCAGCAGTGAGAGTCTGAAGGGTAATGGTTGGGAGTATTCCTGTAAGCAAAGAGAGACATAGATGGTGGTGGGGGAGGATTGCCTGGTGAGGACCATTAGAAAGTCCACCAGAGAAATAGGCTGCAAAGACCAGCATCTCAGGGCAACTAAAAAGGTTGAGATAAATGGAGTGGTTGGCTAGAGTCATTCTGGAATAGCCAGAACTGGTGCAGGATGGAGGTTTAAGCAGTCTAAGGAATTGAGGTGTAACCAAGGACACTGGAAACCACATTGTCCATCACCAGCTTAAAGCAGCATTTGGGATCAAGAATTCTTAGCTCATATGGAAAACACTGCTATGAAAATAGCATACTGGGTCAAGACGTCAGTCCTTGTGTTCCCTTGGTGGTGGGTGTGTGTCCTGGAGTCAACTGTTGTAGAATTTTCACTCCTGAATAATGGTGACAATCTGATATGCTCTGCTGAAGATCTTGATCAGGGAGAGATTTGCAATTGATAACTGATATGCAGTTCCATTCGTAATTTTTTTAGAAGGAAGTAGTTAGAATCACATCCCTGGATGCATTGAAAGTGCAAGGTCTTATAAATTAGTGATCACATATTTTAAATCTTCTTTTTTTCTTTCATTATGAGTGGCCTAGCAATTTTTTAATTAAATTGGCTGTAGAAATCATGAAGCTTTTAACAACTTGGCAGGATGTGACAATTGTCCTGGAAATGTCATTGATTAAGAAGCCTCTTCAAAAATTGAAAAAAAGAAGAAAAACTAAAGAGAGAAAAGTTAAATACTTAGGGGGAAAAAACCTTCCTTTGTATTTAGTTAAATTTAAAACCATGTTTTGATATCAAATTTCTTGGTTATTTCCCCCCATTTATTATGGGGAAAAAAGACTTTGTTGATTAACTTTATAATCAACTCTGAAAGTTACAAAAGAAAAAACTTCTTATGAGTCTCTCAGACTCATGTTGCCCAGTCAAGATTCAAAAAGAATGACATCCTAAGGGCTTACTCTATACAAAGAAGTTCCTAGGTGAGACTTGGGGTAGGTAGGGAAATAAAATGTTAATGGTTTTACTTTGAGTGTAAAATTAGTAAATGAATCTTTATTTTCATTCATTTATTATACATAATATGTTATAGTATGTAATATAACATATTATGTTGAAACTGGTGTTTATTGAGCATTTACTATATGATGAGTACTCTACCAAACACTTTTAAGGATTTTCTTGTTGAATCTTCATACCCAGTGTTATTGTGAGTAAACAAGCTTTTAAAAGTAAATTGCTGAATTTAATTTGTATAAACATCCTGATTTGTAATTTTTTGTCAATTTGCATGGTTTAAACACTCCCATGTACAGTTTAGTACCAACTGAAAAAATTATTCCTGAATATTGAAGAGTTGTCTTTTGTGGGTTAGTACAAACTTGCTCTAGCACCACATTACTTTAGACTATATATTAGGATACACTGCAATGAAGTGCTCTTACAAAGACAACTAAGATACAGTAGCCCAAATAAGATTATTTGTCTCCCACATAATAACCTGAGATGGATAAGGGGTCACTGTTTCTTAGAGTTACTTCCTGGCCCAGAATGGGAAGTCAGCGCTGCCATCTTAACTCCATGATTTCAGAGCTCTAGCAAGAAATATGCAGATCACAAAAGACAAGAGGAGAAAGATCAGAGCATCACTCTTAAGATAACCAGAACTGCCCATAGCCTTGTCACTCACAGCCCTAGCTTAGATACTTGGGGATAGTTGCGGAAGAAGCTGTAGTATGTAGTATTCACTACCCAGCCAAAAATATGGATGAGCTCTTAAAGAATAGGCTTGGCTCTGCTGAGAGTTGCTCATCTCTGTTCTGCAATCCAGCATGGGATCCACTTGAGGCAGGAGAATTCTGGTGAAGACATCTGAATCCCAGTTGCACTTAACTATCTCATGAAACAGCACAGCAATTTACAGTGATAGGGCTTTTGTAAGGAGTAAAGTTAAAACAGATTAAGACCACATGTCTCAGTGCTCATGGTACATTGCAAGCATTTGACTTAAGATAGCTATTAATATTGTATTGTAGACGTGGAAACCAAGGTACATACAATTACAAAAGTGTCATAAAAATGTTGTTTTAAGTTTTCTCGCTGCCATTTAATTCTAGATATTTTCAACAAATTATGTTACTTTTTTTTTTTACCTTCTTACCCCAGTTGTGTCTCAGCTAAACAAAGGAATTTCAAGAAAAGAATCAATGTTGGAAACAGTAGGGGTCAGAAAAGGTATATTGTTGTTTGCAATCCTGAATGCTTTCCTGGGTAAAATTTAAATGACAGTTGAAACCTGTGGAAATGAAATTCTGTATTATGTGATTTCAACTAAATCCAATGTGAAATAATCCAACCATAAAAATGTATGTCAACCTGCAGTGACAATTTTAATACCAAAACAGTGGAGCAGTAGGTAGATTGACACAGCTTTGTAAAAAGATGGTGAAATTCATATTTTGAATTACTCTTTGCTATTTGGATTCTAGGATTTTGTGCCCTTGTATGAGCATAAGTTGATGTCAGTTCAACACATACATCAAAAGTAATCTAAAAATTAGTAATCAAAATAATGTTTTTAACTCAAAAGATTGCATATCATTTCTCCAGAGTGAATTTCCAGTAAAATATCATTTAAGATCAGTTTCTTGCTACTCCATTCATTTTCTTGATGATCAGATACCCTTACCTGTCACTGTTCTGGAACTTTTGTCAATCGAAATTCAATTTCACTGGCAAAGAAGAACTCTGATTTTTTTTCCTGGTGAATCCTATTTTTTAACCTTAAACTCAATTGCTCTCTTGACAGTGTTAATGATTTTACCAAAAGTCCTGAGGGAAATAAAGGGAATAGGAAGACACCCAGACTCTCTCTTGGAAGCAACATTCCCAAAAACTCTTATAAGAGGATTAAGAACTAGTAGGATTGCCTGGTGCCATGTCTAAACACAGGTCTCTACTCTTCTCTGTATATCCGATTTCTGTTTGTCACATTAGAGTATTCTGAGTGGCCAGGAGATAGTGCTGATAAATGAGAGCAAATATAAGAAGGTGTGTGGCCCTGGCCAGATGTGAAGTAGGAGAGATGACAGGTAAAATCCAAGTCATGGAAGAGCAAAAAGCAAAATTGCACAAAACATACCAACTCTTGTCTGGATGATTACACAAAAAAATTCTAAAAGTAAGAGATGGAGCACTGAAATAAAAACACCAAAATTACAAGTAAATCATGTAGTAGGGGAGAAGAATGAATCAAGACCCATAACTTGGGCTGTCAACAGAAATAGAACTCAGATTCCTTTTTATTTGGCATAATGTTTGTGGCACATGGTGCTGGTGGCTGCAGGGGAAAGAAGGAATTTTTTTCTCTCTTGAAAAATCGCTTCCTCAGATCTAAGTATCCTCAGATCTAAGTATCAGACCATTTACCTGATCTGAACCAGATGACACGTCATCAGTTTCACAGTGTGACCACATTCAGGGGTCTCAACGCCTTAGCTTTTCTACTGAGCTATCTTCAGTTTTCTCCACAATGACTGCAAGCACCACCCTCTTCCTACTTTCACACCATAGCAAACTTACCCTACATGCTGCTACTAACTCTTGTCTGCTTTTCAAGAACCTCATTTTGGTACTAGTTAACTCTCTCACAAATAGGTCAGATGCAACGTTTGCCTGGAGTGTGTGTTTTCCCCAAGGCACATTTGCATTCTCAACTGACCATTTGCCATTGCCAGTTGTGTTGGATGTGCTGTCTGTGATCAATATCTTCTGGTATGTTATTTTTATGTCATTCTCCCTTGTATTATTGATGAATGTGATTCTCATCTATTACGTTCTGTACTTCTGCCAAACACAATCTTCATAATTATTAATTTTCACAGTAAAGAAAATAGCACATGCACCAACATGCATTCATCCTTTAGCTTCCATAGTTTTCAATGTTCTGCTGTCCTGTTAGTGATGGTTGGATGTATGTCCTGTTTTTGATGTCTTAGAATTATAAATATGTTGAGAAGAATGATGCTTAAATATATTCTGTGTCCCTGTCATTCTCTAGACACAGATAACTTGAAAGGGGAATTTCTGCAAGTGGGCACCCTATCTCTAATTACTCCACAGATCCATGCATTAAACAATGGTCATTCTTTTAGTTTGTGTGCCTTCATGCTTTGTCCACTAAATCTTACTTTCATTCATTGCTTAAAGGATGAGGAATGACCAAGAGCAGAGTGAAGTGTAGAAAGAAGATGTGCTTTCCACTCTGGCCAATTCTTGTGGAGCCATTCTCAGAAAATCACAGAGGCTGTTGCCGTGATAAGAGAAAAATGTGAGGAGTATAGATAGCATCACGGTCAAAGTCACAAATAAGTTCTCTGTGCATTTTAACCAAAGAACAGTTTTTGACACATGCATTTTTTCCTTCCTCCCCCAAGCCTTTCTTGACAACACAACAAATGATAATCTCAAATAAAACACGACACTCTACCTGCAGGACCCGACGCTGACAGATGGCGCTGTGTTTAAATAGTTTCATGTTGCCAGTTCCAATAAAGGAAAAATACACAAAAGCCCAAGTCTGATGGGAAAAAAGGAAACTGCTCTGAATTTGAAAGAAAACAGGTAAGCATAGTGGTAATGGGAATCACCTGACATATCAGCAAGCAGGCACCGCTTCTTCTGAGGCTGGCTGGAAATGCCCTGGCTGGTGACCAGCTCAACCTCTGGAGTGGTGTGGAGTTAGGGATGCTGAGGGCTTTCTTCTAGCTTAGATGGGACATGAGGGGAAACCTGCCAGATTTCTTATCCGTATTGAGCTAGTGGGTGTACAACAGCTGCTTTTGTTATCGGAGAATAAGGCATCCTGGGGCTTTGGGACTGCTCTAGGTTTAATGATGGGGATTTTGTTAAATGAAGGCACAAGGATGGCCTTGTAGGAAAGGTGGCCTCTGAAGGCTCAAGACAGAAAAACAGTCTTTACTTTGAATCTGGGGTCTTGATTCCAGTGGGACTGCAGCCATGTATCAAGTGGAAAGTTCTATAAATTACTTTGTGAAATAAAGATCATTTTATCTTCAACCTGATTTGATTCAGTTCCAGCACCATCTGTAGAAAATATTATATTTGATCTCTGTGATCATATATGGTGAGGTGCCTTGCTTCACTCTTTGTAATGTTTTTAACCTCATCTTCCAAGAATTAACCTTATCTATTCCCTAGCATGAATGACCACCCAGGGTTCTTGGCAGACATACCCTGGGTATTTCATTCTCTGGAGCTGGTTTCATCCTAATGTCCTTTTTGTTGTATTAGAGTCATCCTGTAGCATTTTCTCCATCTTCAAAACATTGAGTCCACTAGCATTTACTGGGGAATATTTTTGCCAAACTCCATTAGAATCACTGAGATAAATAAAACAATAAAACATCACTAAATTGAAAGAGTTCGTAAGAGGTAGAGATGATAGATGTTAAATATGCCATTATAAAATAATGTGAAGTACTAAGGAAAATTGTATAGCAACCATGATAGGATTATAAAGATACAGTGACTCATTATACCCGGGCTTGTGGGTGAGCATTGCACAGGAGGTCCTGGGGAGTCATCAATTGCTCATTAAAAGAAGAAATGTCAACAAAGAGGTACTATATATGGGGCACCCACCAAGCACAATGTATTAAGTCAGGCAGTTTCATTTCCTTTATTCAAGTTACTATTGCCACATGCAGTAGATAGATGTCTCATATGAGAAAACAAAATAATTGGATTATGAAGCTGTAGAACAGACATGAATGTAAGGTTTTCTGACTTCAAAATCGGTGCTGCATCCTCAATACCACACTGCTTTTATACAAGGAGAGTAGCAGTGGTGTGTGCTCAGGCAGAGAGGCACAGTTACTACCATCAGCCCTTCCCATCTGTTCTTCATTCTCCTCCAAGCCAGAAGAACTTAGTATCTGACATTTTCTTTTGCCCTCTGAGTAACCTGATTATGGCCTATTAACTGCATTGCCTTCCTTGACTGCTTCCAAGAAATTTTTTTTTTTTTTGGAAAATACTCTACAATGAACCTTAAAAGCAAGAATTCCAATGAGAACAAAAGAAAAATGTTTAAAAAACAAACAATGATCTCAAAATGTGTAAAGTGTTTCTACTCCCCCCAGAGTATAGATGGTTTTGTTATGTTGACGTTCAGGGTGCCTGGTGTTACAGCATGGTTTGCAGATTTTTTTTGAGAGCTCTCTCCTGACCTTGTCTTAGACATTGAGCTTAGTCATTAAAAACCTCCAGCAGGTACACTAAAGATAACAACCCCCCTCCACTAACCAGAGGTCAAGAGAATATAAACTCCAATCCAGTATAGATTGCCCACCTGAAACAATAATTTTTAATTAGTTATTTTATTTTTCAGATATACAGTCATAAATTTCCATATGTACATAGAATACATTATGATCATCACCAAAAGGGATCTCCTTATCTACCTCCTCTCCTTACACATTTTACACCCTCCTCCAGCCTCCTTCCCTTCTGGTAACCATGCTTTATTTTCAACTGACTAGTTACTGATCAGCTGAAATGATACGCTTTGTCCATTTTTGAACTTTTCCTTATGTGCCTCCATCTATGTTGGAGGAGTCAATTACTGCTCAAATTTCACTCCCTTGGAGCACACAGGCATGCACTTTGGTTTGATTGCTATTCAATCAAAGGGTTCTAGAAGATTATTAAACGAACCTAGCTTCAGAAATATTTCACAGGTTTAGTGGTATTTACTTTATGTGCACATTATGACCATGTGTGGTCTAATTCTGTGATTATCCTAAATGATACATTATCTGTTACCTTGCAGTTGACCTTGATACCAAATAGGTGATATGGGTCCTCCTGAATGAAGGTGAATAAGTCACAAGTAATGGATAAGTCATGTACACATGTACATTAAGATACTTGAATTTTCCAAGTGATTGTCATTCCAATCCTAGATCACTGATAAAGCACAGGATTTTGCTCTTAAATAAATAGTTCAATGTCCATGTCAATCCTTTAGTGGGATTTGCATGCAGTTTCTGATTCTATAGATTTGGGGTTGATCAAGAGACACATTTCTAATGCAATTCCAGAAACATCAGAAATTGTTTAACCACATTGAGCAATAAGGTTAAAAAGACTCATGTGCTTTGTTACTTATTAAGGAGCAAATTCTAATACATTGCTACTCAAACATTTTTGAGGATATAGAGAAATAAATGAATTATGCATATTTTGGAAAATCCCCAATACATATACTTTATCTCAACTGGAGTTTTAAGGGGTTTTCTCACTATGAAAGCCACTAAGCAATAATTCAATGTATGATGATATAATTTCTCAGTTAGCTTTCACAATAGCCTGAAGAAATATTTTATAGATATGAAACTGAAGTTCAAGTGACTTAAGTACCATGCCTAGTCACTCAGCTATAACAGAGCCAAATCTAGTTACTACCTTTTACTTCTGATTTCATTTAATTTTCTGTGTCCCTTTTCCCATTATTTTTCTTATTTACTTTAAATATATTTTGAGTATATTGCATGAACACTTCATGTTATCTAAAACACTTGTTTTCTTATGCTTTAGACATACTTATTATAAAAATAATTCAAATACCAAAAAAATGTACAAAGAGGAAATCACAATTAAGAGAACACAAAAATACTTCTATTTCCAGCACCCAAGATGATAATTCTTATAATTCTGGTCACTCTTTCCAGAGCAACTCTTCCCCGCTCCAATATTTATGCTTACTTTTTCTCTTGAAATAATGAAATCATTCCATGTATACATTTTGTGATTGTCTTTTTTATTTACTCAAGCAACTTAACCATCTAGCCAAACTAATTAACATAATTAGTTATGTGATTCCTAATGAATACAGAGCACTTATTTAAATAAGCAGAGACAATTTAGTTATTAATTATCTTTTCTTAGTGACCTACATTTCCTTAAAAAGTCCTCTCGGTCTGCTGTGCTTACTTCAAGACCTTTTCATTCTTATACACAGTGAGTAGTTCTGTATGAAAGGGAGCATATCATAAACCTTTTAAAATTATGTATCATAGAAAGTATTTCCTGAAAGAGACATTACCTGGTGTTAGGATAGTCTTTTTGTCTCACCTTACCATCACTGCTTACCACCTTTGTTCAATCTTGACAAGTTGACTGGTAATAAAGTGTTAGTCAAATAAAAATTTTAATTCTGTTAATACGCACAATACATTTTTCACACTTTTAAATCCTTGCTCCTTTCTTAAAGTTTTTCTTTGTTCAGTCTTTCTTCATTAGCCCTGTCCCTTTCACCTCTTCTCAGGGATAACCACATTTAGATCTTTTCTGAAACTTATATTTACATAAAGATATATGTACAAACAGAACATACACTGCTCTCTATATTAGTTGTCTTTTTCCTATAAATTATATCATCTATAAATTTTCTCTTGAAATGAATCATATTTCTTAGAGAAAGATATATATAGGTCAACATTTCTCAAACTTGTTCTATTGATCATTTAAGTACGATAATTCTTCAGTGTGGGGTGCTGATCTGTGCATTGTAGGATGTTTACCTGTTTCCCTGGCCTCTATCAACTAGAAATCATTAGCATCTCCCTTCTCACCCCATTCCAGTTGTGACAACCACCATATACAGGTCTCCATGCACTGTCAAGTTTCCTGTAGGGGACTTGACATTGCTTCTGGTTAAGATGCACCACCTTAACCAAATGCTGCATTGCCTTCCACATCATTTGGCAATTTTTATCTATTACAATATGTATATTTTTACAGAAGAACAATCTCTTAAAAGATAATATAGCGTAATGAGAGAGACTACAGTTTCTTCAGCCAAATGACCTGGGTTCAAGTCTTACAGACTAAATTGAGGTACTTACAGAAACCAAGGATTTAAAGCAATTAAGTATGGAAAGCATTTTAGAGCAATGGAAGCTGTTCAATAAATGATATCTGTTATTACACACTTCCATGTGCATTCCATATGCATGCAAATGTTTCTCAAAGGGAGAGACAGAGCAATCACACAGCTGGGCAGCATAAGAGATGCATGTTTTTAATTTGGAGAAATGTTACAAAATGTCCTTTTGAGAAATATGGCAATTTATACTATTGTCAATAATAAATTATTATTAGACATAAATTATTATTACACATGCCTGCATGTTAAATTATAGTCTGATACTTTTTCTAATCTGATATGTGTAGCATTTCACTTTTATTTTAATTTGCCTATTCTTAATTATAACTGCATGTGGGTGGTTTTCAGCTATTTATTGATCATTTATTTTTTCTCTTCTCTGAATCATCTGTTCATGTCTTTTATCATTTTCTATTTTCTTATCTTATTGGTATATAATATGTTTCCATCATTTTGCTTAATAACGTTACATATATTAACAATCAAACAAAGGTAGAGGGGTAAAATTGTATTGTGTTTGTCTACAACAAAGAGATGCAGGAAAAGGACAGCAAGATATGACAGCTAAAACAACAATATGGAAAACAGAAGATTTAGGGAGTACAGTTTGATCCTTTTGACACTATTAATATAGCATAGAACTTTCTAGTCAGAAAGGAACTTAGAACAACTATAGGACAACTGTTTAACCCTTTTTGAAATACAGATAGACCAGGGAGCTTAGTGCATTGACAACAGAAACACAAGATTCTCAATTCAGAGTGCTCACCCAGACTGCAAACTTCCCTCTCCTCAAAGTTTTTAAAATGCAAAATAAATAAATGCCTATAAGCATCTGCAGTTGATGTGAGAGTCTTGATTTCTCCCCCAGAGTCCTGGTATCCTGCCTGACTTCCTGAGAATACATTCAAATAGATTACACTCTTCAAGTGTGCTTTGTTCTAGGTGTTTTAATAAAGTAAGCACTAAAAGTGGATGTTCTGTTCTCTTAGCCCCTCATATACTGCCCACCAAGTCAGCTAGCTTTTTCCTTCTATGAGGCAACAATAACACAGCTCAACTGCTTGTTGAAAGACTCTGATGCAGACACATAAAAGCTCACTCTTGTCTCCTCAGCTTGTCAGATACGAAGCTGTCATTCCAAAAGATAAAAATGTATTGTGTTTGTCTGCAACAAAGAGATGCAGGAAAAGGACATTTCCTATTCTCACTCCTATATCAGATGTGCTTATTATTAAGCCTCCTCTTCTAAAATATTACTGATAGCCATTTTTTTTCTATTTCTTTTATCTTTTCTATTAGTCAGAAGGAAAACAGAAAACAAGCAGCTCTTAGAAAAAATAAGAAACCTCATAATTTTGATATCACCACTGTTTACCTTTTCCTGGAGATTTTGTGCTTGATGGAGCATTATCATATCCCAGGCCCAATAACGAAAATGAAATTTTGACCTCAACTTTCTCTAATGTAAATTTATAATTCTAACATTCTAACATTTAATTCTTCTGGACAACAGCTTTTAACTTATTTATAATCTTTCATAATCTAGTTTTATTTCTTAAATATTATTTCACATCAATATTCTGAGTTTTTGTTAGAATACAACATTCAGAATAATTTTAATTGACATTTATTGCACATTACCATGACCACAAAGAAGACTCAACTAAATAATAAACACTAGTCAACACAGTTAATAGTCATAATCAGTCCTCTGAAGTAGACATTTTCATTACACTCTTATACAGATTGGGAAACTGAAACCTAGAGATATTTAATACTAACCCAAAGTCTTCTAGGTAATAATGAATAGAACCAGAAATTAAGTCCAGCTGGCTGAGGTTTCTAATGTACATACATGAGCATGATATATTTCAAGTCAATTCCAATCAATATTTCTCAAATAGCCAATTTCATTATAATTCTCTAAAAATGTACTCTATAAATTTCATTAAAAGCAAATTTAGCACAAATTAATTTTAAAAGAAGAAAACAAAGTAGCAAAGATAAATAAAAACTATGATTAGAATAAGACACATATTATATGATAGGTAAAATCAGAATAAAACAGAAACATTTTCAAATACATTGTTTTTCTTGACAGTTCAGCGGTTAAAATCCTCATCTTAAGCAAAAATTGTTCCTAAAATGTTCTGTGCTGTTTCAATATCTTATATGTCAACTCATACGCAATTTTAATAAGTGAGTTAAGGACTAAGATTAAATTACTAAATCATTGCCAAGTTTTGTTGATGATATAGTGGCTATGATGGTTATCTGGTAGGTTGCACATAGGGTATTTAAAAATAGCAAATTATAGAATATGTGGAGAACAGTATATAAGAAATAGATACAGAAAGAAAGAGAGGAAGGAAGGAAGGAAGGAAGGAAGGAAGGAAGGAAGGAAGGAAGGAAGGAAGGAAGGAAGGAAGGAAGGAAGGAAGGAAGGAAAGGAGAGAAAGAAAGAAAAGAAAGGAAGAAAGAGAGAAAACCATTTATTGAAGACACTGTCCTTGTTCCACTGTATGGTTTTAGCTCCTTTGTCAAAAATTAGTTGACCATACATGTATGGCTATGGAGGCAACCCAAATGCCCCAAAATAGATGAATATAGAAAGCTGCGGTATATGTACATGATGGCATACTATTCATCAATCAAAAGGGACTAACTTTTTTCATCTGCAGCACAGATAAAGCTAAAAGAAGTCATGGTTGCAGAAATAAGCCAGAAAGAAAAAAGCAAATACTGGATGGTCTCACTTATATGAGGGATAAAGGTATAACAACCTAACAGACAAGGAAAATTTAAAACTAATTTTTAGCCTAATTAAAGCATGGAGCATGAGAGGGAGAGGAAGGAATATCAAGGGAGAAAGGGGCACAGAAGACTGGGACTATGGTTCAAGAGTAATAAGATGGTGGGAGAACTCCAGGGTAGACAGCGATGTAAAATAAAATAAATAACATAAGTTTTTAAAAAATGAAAGAACCATGAATAGTATGGCAATGATAAAAATGAGAAGAGAAAGAAAATAGAAACCAAAGGAATTAGCAGAGGGGTGGGTCAAGACAGTGGATTGGAAATATTGATATTGTTAAAATGTCCATCTTACACAAAACAATTTATGGATCCAATACAACCCCTATCAGTTTCTACAAAAGTATCCAAAGAAACAGAGCAAGCATTATTGAAATTTATGTGAATCACAAAAGACCCTAACCATCAAAAGAAATTTAGAGAAAAAAGAAAAAGAGTGACTTTCAAACTACTTTAAGGCTATGAAATCAAAATAGTATAGTATTGAAATAAAAGTAGACCAAGACAAATGGAATAAACTTGAGAGTCCAAAACTCAGATCACATTTATATGGACAGTTAATCTATGACAAGGGAACCAGAAATATACAATGGAGAAAGGAAAGTCTCTTCAAGAAATGTTGCTGAAAAAAAAAAAAGAATAGCCATATGTTTTAAAATGAAACGATCATTTTTTTACACCTTACACAGAACTAAATCAAATTTAATTAAGATTTGAATATAAGACCAGAACTTATAAAATACATAGAAACACAGGCAAAAATACCCCACAATACCAGCTAACCAAATGTCTTAGGTAATTTGACTCCAACAACAAGAAAAACAAGGGCAAAAACAAAAAACAGAATTACATCAAGCACTAAAACTGTTGTAGAACTAAAAAAAAAAAAAAAAAAAAAAAAAAAAAAAAAAAAAAAAAAAAAAAAAAAAAAAAAAAAAAAAAAAAAAAAAAAAAAAAAAAAAAAAAAAAAAAAAAAAAAAAAAAAACAAAAAAAAAAAAACACCATTAAGACAAAAAGATGCCCTACTGAAGAGAAAGAGGAAAAATGTCTGCATATCATTCATCTGGCAACGTGCTAATATCTAAGACCTATACAAAACTTATACAATTCAACAAAAGAAAATAAAGAACTTAATTTTTAAAATAGGTTCACTGGCTAAATAGATACCTAAAAAAAAAATGACATGACCAACATCAAGCATGTGAAAAAATGTTCAATATCACTTAATATCAAGGAAATATTCTAAATTCTGTCATGCATTCACAGTTTTTATGGATGATTGTCTCACCAAAATTTGTAATCATATGGTAAATTATTCAGGCACAATTTCCATTTCCTAATGAAAATGTTATTCCCCACACTTTTTAAAATCCAATTTGCTTTTCCTGCTTATTTGATTGTGTTCTTTTTTTAACATTCTCTGGTGGTTCTTCCAGAGCATTCCAAGCAATATTTCAGAAAAGCAAGATTTTCCTTTATTATCCAACATTTTGTATTCATATTTTTTCCAGTCTCTTTACGCCCTTCACCAAAGACACAAGGTAGCAGCAGGAATTGCCACATGAAAATCTCTTCCATCCTTTGGCTCTGATAACAGTGCCTTGCCTGTGTGGTTTCTTCATTAGCTTTGTTCATCTGCTCCTTGGTGCTGACTGTGTATACAAGCACCCCACTTCATGCTCTACTCCTGCAAGTTCAAGTTTTGTCCTGTGGAGTGTAGCCATTACTCTGAAATCTGCCAGAAGTCTGCAGGTCTGGACATTCTCCTTGCATGTTTCTCCTGGGCTCTTACAACCATGACATTTTCCCCCTCTTTAGAGCTTCAGCTCTCTTCTACTTTTACAGAAGAAGATATTAAGGAGAAACAGGAAAGCAATACTACACCAGCATCTTCCAGCTGGAAGAAGCACTAATTATTTTCTAAAGAACTGACATTGAAAGTAGTGAAACATGTAAAATCATGTTTTAAACAACTGCATGTTTGCTGGCTTGTACAAGCCTGGAGTCGAAGGAGCTAAATCCCTCATGTCAAAGAATTTTCCAGGTCTATAAAATGGAAATGATTCCCTTTAAATAAGCGCTGTCCAAGAATCCCACTCTTGGACTTAAAAAATATTAACAACTTTATTTTTAAAATTGAGAAAGTTAAACCATAGTATGTCAAAAAGAAATGCCCCCAAGGACATGCAATCTACAGCTGTCTGCTACAAGCTTACTATAAAGTGTTTCCCTTCAAGTATTATTCAATGTAATTCCTAAATGAGTTTTTCCATACAAGAATATTTCTCAGTTTTATAGGTAATTTAACTAGGATCTGCAAAGAGCAGTGACTTACCAATGGTCACTTAGGCAGTAAGTAGTTTCTTAGTGATTTGGAGGTATAAAATAGTTACAACTTCTTGTCTTCCAGATTTTAAGAAATTGAGAAGAGGTACAGGGCACAAATTAAGAGTTTTCACCCATAGTATTATGTTGAAGGATATGTCTCATTCTTTCTATCACTTGCCTAATCTAGATTTTGCGAATTGCTAGGAGAAGGCTGAATCAATAGTGTGTTTTCTGGAGAACCCTAACTATCTGCAGAGAAACTTGAAGCCCATATGGCTCCTCACTGAAAGGACAGGTCAGAGGGAGTTGAAAATTGGCAAGCCTCACCACCTAGTGAGGTATACACCAACTGGAAACAGGGATAGTGGGAACAGGAGCACAGACATAGAGAGAAAGATGTAATCAGCAAATATGAAAAGAAAAGATAATCTGCAAGAGTTGGGACTACCAACTCCAGCAATCATATGTGAACGCTCCTTATATGGGTAGAGGAAAGGATCAGAGAAAAAGTAAGACCTTTCCTCCATTACTATACTCTCTTAGAGACCTGAAGTCTCATCTCCTTGACAGATACAAGAAGAATGCTATTAAGTATCACAGCAACTTTGCTATTTGCAAGGTCAGCACTCTGCTCACTGCCTCTCTCCTGCCTCCCTGGCACAGTGAGCAAAGAGGAAACTGGAGGATTTGATTCCTGCCTTGAATTTCCAGTATATGCCACTAATTAAAAGTGGATGCCTGGAGGATAGAAAGCTACATTCTCAGGAGGAGTTTGATTGGGTCTCTCACTTGATTTCCTGCTACTCTTACTAGAATATTGATTGTAGTGAGGCTATCAGTACCCTCCATGCCATTCTTTGCACTGGGGACTTAGACGTGGTAACCACAGTCTGTCTGTCCCTTCTCAGGAAGGTCAACACATTGCTCTTCCCCTCACCCCCTGCTTTCCATCATTAAAGCATAATACTGTGCATACCCCATTTACCCTCTTTTTTACCTGCTTCCTCTTTAATCACACAATCTTATTTCATTTTCCTTCTTTCTGTAGTCTATTTCTTATTCATACCATTAAAATCCTGCCTGTGGTCCTTTGAATGAAGTTCAGCTTTCTTAATAAACTGTCTACAAAGAAGGTTCTACTTATGAAGTTCTTTTAATTAGGGTTTCTTAATAACCCTGGGAAGTGACTGATTCACTTAAACAACTTCCCTCACCTTCCCTCCCTCTCTACTTCTTGCATAACTCCCCTCACTCTCCCTCCTACCCTCCATTCACCACAATTTCCAGTCAGTCTATATCTTCCAATGTACCTTCCTTAGCTTTTCAGAAAGATCTGCAGAGACATCTGCTCTGGGACCAACTGTGTGGAACTGCAATTTCCTCAAGCCTCACCACCCTCTGGGTACATATGTGGGAGCACTAATATTAATATCTAATTTTTCTGGCTCATTTCCTCAAACTACTGATGCATGAACCCCAATTCCCTGAAAATTCCCTCTGAAGAATTTCTAGACTCTCCAGAGGTATGTGCAACATATGCTATCCTTTCTGGAGCCTGTGCCACTCTGTTGACCATGGTGACTGCCTCGTCCCTCCTCCCCCCTGCTGCTCAGTTCAGTCAGTATCTCTGCCACTGTTCTTTCAGGTATAGAGATTCTCTGTTCTCTGCAAAGAGCTATGGCTGCTCCATTTTACCCAAATGGGACTGCCACTATATCAAACTCCTCTTCTGACTGCCAAATCTCTCAGCCCCAGACAAGCATTTCCTGGCTGGTGGCACTCCTGAATGACCCACAAGTCAAATTGTCTCTATGCTGTGTGACAAAATGACAGACACAAACGCACTGTTCTATTCGAGATTCAGGCAAAGGTCTCCCAGTGGAGTGATCCTAGACTACTGTGCTAATTTACAAGGGCAGCTGTACATAGACAAGATCGGGAACATTCAGGGTGCTATGTCTGTAGACAAGGGCACTGTACATAGTACCACAGCAGCAGGCTCAAAGAACAGAGATATGTTCTCTCACATTTTTGGAGGTTGGATGTCTAAGATCAAAGTGTCCGTTGACTTGATTACTTCTGAGGCCTCTCTCCTTGACCTGCAAGGCCACCTTCTCACATGTGTCCTCATGTACTCTAGTTCTTAGACACCCACATCCCCAGTGTCTCTATGTCTTACTATCCTCTTATGAGATACCAATCAGAATTGTGTCCTATAAAAGTTTTAATCACCTCTTTAAAGGTCCTAGCTATGAGTATAGTAATATTCAAAGGTACTATGGTTAGATTTCATGTATGAATTCTGGGGTCATAACAATAACTAATGCAAGTAATATTGCAGAGATCTTTCATTCTCATTTTCTCTCCCCTTACCCCCCCTCACATACACCACCCACCCACCCACACACACACACACACAGATATGTCTCTTAAAGATAAGTCCATTAACTTCTCCACATGGTACTGAAAATTCCTATGCATCTCTGAAAACTAAGTACTTGTCATTCCTGTGCCAGTAAGTTTCCTTCTTCATTTCATTAAATGTGGCACTTAATTTTTTTTAACTATAATTTGGAAAGTGCTAGAAGCCAGAGTATCTGGAACACCTGCAAACAAATGCAGAAGAAATCCTCATAGTAGGGATAGGAAATCCAGTAACTCTTGGGTAAAGCAGGGATGGGGTGACAGTGGAGGCACACACTGGAATGAGCACCATGCAGATCTGAAATGTATCAAATATATAGGTGCTTGAGATACCAGGAGAACAAGTAATGAACAAAGAGCAAGAGGCAGCTGAAGTAACGGTGGTCAATAACTTCCAAAAAAATAAGAACCAAAGTACAGATCTAGGAAGCTCAGTTAATACCAAGTAGAATTAATGTCAAAACCAAGACCAAAAAAAATTTAAAAAAAAATGAGTATGAAACTCTTTTATAAAATGAGAATAAACCAAGTAACTGTCCTATTGAAGATTTATAGTATGAATCACAAAAGATGCTTCATCAAAACCACGAAAACCAGAAGATAGTGGAGTAAGCTATCTAGAGATTGAAAGAAGAAAACATTGCTAACCTAAATTTTAGGTGGTAAAATTATTCATTAAGTGTGAGGGAGACACAACATTCTTAGAAAAAAAAATGAGGAAATTCATCAACAGTAAATTTCCTCAGAAATAAATAACAGAAGTTCTTCAAAAAGAAGAAAAGTGATGTAAGATAATCATATCTAAGACAGGGTATTGAGAAAGAAAATGAAATAATGAAGGAAAGTGCTTTATGTTTCTTATTTCTATCTAAATCATAACTGCTTGAAGCAATAATATAACATTTTGTAGGATAATAGTATGTGGATAAGTAGAATGAATGATAAAAATGTCATGAGAGGCAGGGAAGAATATACAGCTATATCTGCACTAGAAATGAAACAGTATGTTATCTGAAGGACTTAGATTAATTAAAAATTTTTGCAAACTTTATATCAATGAATAGTTTGGGAAAAATTATACATTACATGCTAAATAAGAAGGCTACTAAAATCATAAAGTTCGCATTATGTCAGAGAATTAAAAAGAAAACTAATGTATAAAGAGAAAAGCATTAAATTTCCCAGAAGTGAATGAAGTATAATAAATAGCAAAATTACAAACATGTTAGAATTAGCTTTATTTGTCTAGATATATCTATATCTACATATAACCAACAATATCAGTAACATTTTGAATATAAACTGTCTAAAGTCACCAATCAAAAATCAGAGATTGTCTAAATGGATAAAAGAACAAAAACAATACCAACCAAAAAACACCAGTATCTTGGGTTTTTACTGCCTGAAAGTGATTCTCAGCACAGTTGTCAGAGAGATGTGTCATCACCTTCATGATGTCAATCAGCTGCTGGACCTACTTAGCTTAAGACTGCAAGGCTCATTTAATCAGGGGGAAATTTTAAATCTTTCCAGTTTCATTTGTACAGGCAGGTCTCACCCTCCCATTTCTCACCAGTCACTTACATCATCTCACTTCTCCAAGGCATGTATCTCCTTAACTCTCTCCCTGATTTTTCTCCAAGTTGATCCTAACCATTCTCCTGAAAATTTTAATCAGCTAAGTAAAGTGGGACATCGTATGTGGTGCACAGGGGGGAATATACCTGCCTTCCTTTGTTGGACTATAAGTTGGAAACAGGTACACAATAGAGGGGATTTGGCAGTCATTGATCAAGGTGGCTGTTCCAAGTCAACAGGGACAAAGCCTATGGGACAAACAGCTGTAGGTGTACCACTGAGATGTCTATTGTCATGTCAATTCCAGCCACTGTCTACTTGCATATTCAGTCTGTCAGAGACTGAGAGACTCTGAAAGTCTGAGACTATGAGATTCTGAAAGTCACACAGAGAAAAGAAAAAAATATAAATTTTTATAAAATTTCTTCGAATAAATGCATAAGAGAAAAAGAAAAAGGCTAAAGAAAGATTACCAAAAGGTGAGTAAGGATAAAGAACATGATTATCACATCTCTCGTTAGATAACTGACATTATTTAAGTGGAAAAAAAGAGTAGAGCAATTATCAAAATTTCTAAATCACAAATTTACATTTTGCATGCTCCTTTGATAGAGAACTAAAGGCCTATGTTTTGCTAGTTGTTTTTTACTTCAACAACTAAAATAAGACTTTTACTAAGTTGTTCTTTCTTCTGCAGCCAGTCATTTTGATTAAAAGACCAAGAGTCTTCACATAAGCTGTAAAAAAATTCAGGAGTCTGAGGGAGCCCATAAGTGAATGTGAAAGCACAGTGAGATAGATTGATATCAACTCTCTCCTAGCAATGTGTTACATCACCTCCTACAGCACTGACTTCTTGAAGGTTTGTTGACATTTCATTATCTGCCCTGCAAGGTAAGGTTATAACTCAGCTATTCTAATTCCCACTAACTGAAGCTTTAGTACACAAAATATTTCAAGTTAATATTCCACCTCTCCACTTTTAGAAAAAGGAATACAAATTATCTTTCCATTTCTAATTTTTTGATAGAATAGATTTTGCTTGCATTTTTGCTTGCAACTCAACTGCCAATAATAATGTATGCAGGATACAATTATAGAAATTTATACAAAACCAGTGTTTAAAGTGGACTAATTTTTATGGTTTCCTACTCATAAAATGGTCTAATTTTTAGCAATTTCCTGTTCATAAAAACCCTTTATAAAAATCAACTTGTCTTTGAAGCAGAACACGCACAGTGGCTTTTTTCACTTACAACAGCACTGAGCTTCTAAATGTTGATTGGTATTTCATGAGAAATCTGGCCTTTTTCTTTCCTCACCTGCTGATGAAAGCAAATCTATTGCAAATTACACAAGTGAGATTCCTTATTATCCTTTGTTATCTAAGTCCTAGAAATAAAAACAGGGCTCTTTATAGCACATGTGAAAATACTGGATGTTGTTTGTTGAGCAGTCATAGCCCATAGGGTTTGAATATTTATAAATATCCATCAAAGTTCAACCCTTCATTTGCTTATGATTTTGAATTTCTATTGTTCTAAAGTCTCAAGCTAGTATTAGCTCTTCTTAACCCTATCTCCATAGGCAATAAAACAACAATAAAATCACTTCCCCATTGCTGGCAAAGGGTAAATATATCTTGGTCTCAGAGCCACAAGGCCAGTGATCTGGACTTATCCCTGCCACTTATAGACATGTGGTGGTTGGCAGTCCCTGACCTTTCTGAACTACTGTTGGTTCACCTGATAAATGAGGGATCTGCATTAGATAACCCCAGAGTACATTTTAAATGCAACATTTACCGATTGTAAAAAATGTGATTAACTGGCTAGCAGCTGACCTTCCCCAAATTTTTAAATAGCTGAGGTGCTGAGTTGACGGTCTCTGTGACCTCTCCAAAAAAAAAAAACAGTTTTGTTCAACATCAAGCTCCCTTCACATACTTGTAACAGAAGCAGCCATAATCACTGCAAAATATGCAGGCATCATAAGGAAATGCTTGCAAGAAAACATACAAAGAAAGAGAAAGCAGAAAAGTCACGGTTAACATCTTTGTATAGAACAGTCCCAGTCCCAGCTGATAGAAAATAGCAATTGGGGATGACAATGGGATCAAGGGAATTATCATCTCCTTTCCCAACAAGTCATTCATTTATTTATCTTCTCATTCACTTATATATTTATTTGTTCAGTAATGTTTGGTATTCTGACTGGTCCTCACTCTTCAGATACTAGAGACGTGGAACACCACCAAGGTCTCAGCAGGCGTGGAACTTCCATTTCAGTGGAGACGTATAATGAACAGATGAAAAGAAGAAAAAACTTTCAGGAGTGGTGGTGCTGAAGAAAACAAAGCAGAGGAGTGGGGAGCAGGAGATATGAAGGGGCTACTGATTGAGGTGATTAGGGATGGAGGCAATCATATAAAGACCTGTGAGAAAAGAGGTTCAGGTAACTATAAAGCAAGGGCTAAGATTCTAGGAAAAGAGAATGCTTGTGATTTCCAAGAAAAGCAATTAAACGATAGTGACTGGAGCGTAGTGGACAGAAAAGGACAATTATTTGAGGTTGGCCCAAGGAAATAGCCAAGGCCAGATCAGAGTCTTACAGACATTGGTAAAATATGGAGGTTTTGTTTTTTGTTTTTTGTTTTTTTCTGAAGCCTAATCCATTCTCTATTACCCAGATATGCTGCTTACATCCTCTGTGGCATCTAAGAAAGCATACAAAATCACAAAAATAACTAAAATTATCTCAGCAGATAATAATAAGTACCTATCTCTTCTAATGGACTATTCATTCCTTAGGGAGAGAATCGCCACACATTTGTCATTGCACACACTAGCTGTAGTGTAACTGTAGAAATAGTATATACACTCACAAATTTTTTGTGTTAAACTAAACAGAACATTACTCATTTTCATTGTGTTTAACAGATTCTGTGGCACTCACATACCTCTCATTCTTGTCTAGCTGTGACTCTTTCTTGACTTAAATTTCATCAAACTCTCTGTGTAACAGCTTCCATCCTGCCTTCTCAGCTTATCCACACTTCCTCTCACTTCATCTGTCCTGTCCTAGGCATAGCTCCATTCGTATCCCTGAGATTGACCCCTGCCCACCAGTTCCCCGAGCCTTGCAGAAACTTCAGTGCCAAGTCAGTCCTTCACAAAGGCTGTCAGGAAATGTTATTATGTGCAAGAGTCTGAACTTATGATGGGTGATCAAACAGCAAGTAAGAATAGATGCTGATCTCAAAACCGCCACTTGTAATTTGCAGCACTTCTGAATGTTGGTTTAGGTCCCTGATGCGGTATCAGGCATATGTCACATTTTAGTTCCTCCCTGATTTTGTTCACCTTAATGTTTCGGGGACACAGAGATAACAGAGTGCTGACATTTACTGACCTCTAAAAAGCTGTGCTGTGCTTTCAAAATTGGATATTATACATCTAACCAAAGTTTGGTGGCCACACCTTCAGGGTTTTTGTTTTTGCTAGTTAACAATTTTGTTTTGCTTCCATCATGGACTGCCTCGTTCTAAAGCAGAAAGGCTGCACATTAGGATGAGAGATGTTTCCTCTAAATATGGAATAGTTGTAAAGCAATCATAATAATGAAATGGATTGTGGGCGTAATGTGCCTGTGTTTTCTCATTATGGCATATTTTGCTGTGATATTCCTGTAATGAATGTATCAATTGTATATATTAAAAATGACATAAGTGACCATTATAAAAATATCATCCTCCTCCTATGACAATATTGGGGACTGCTTTTTTATTGAATATGGCACTGCCATTTGTATGTTAAAAGTTAGAGTGGATACCTTCATTTTAATGTATAAGTCACAGAGGGGAATTTAATAGAGCACTTCCTTCACTTTTCTTTTTCTTTTCTCATTTACACTGATGCCTTTGAGTCTTCCAATTATACAAAGATCATTTCCACATTTAGATGAATCTGATTAACCAGTGCTATAAAGAACCTCTGGGAAACGCAGCCATACCTCGGGGAAAGAAACCTTGATTTTGTCTTAAAGAGAGAATAGAGGGGGAAAACAGAGACTATCTGTATAGATCAATATTAGTATATAGCCAGATTCCCCTCATCTCCATGCTGCCTTCTTAGTCTCCTTCCACTGAGTTTATAGGCAATATTGCCATTTGTATATTCATTATGGTCATTGAGTCCCCTGGATGTTTAATTTCCTGGGGTGTTTATAAAAGGGGCTTAGGGTGTTTGCTTACCTGGAAAAGATTCTGAATGTTGTCTTTGTTGAGGACACAATATCCATCCCATCCCTTTGTGCTGGACTTAAAGTGTTTGTAACACTTCCTTTTTCAAATGTCATCTTTAAAGTTAGCTTAACTCTCTCTTCTTGCCCCTTGCATCCCACGCTAGTTTTTCTTATCTGTTAGTCAGTTACTAACTTTACTGTTAGTTTCAATTTAGGTTTAGTTGTTTATAATCATCTATGTCAGAGCTTATAAGATATGTGGTCTTGGATACATGATATAATTGTTCTAAGCCTATTTCCTGTTGTGAAAAGTGGGAATAGTACTATGACTTTGGTTCATATAAGGGGGAGATCCTGTTCTTTGTGTCACAACCTTACCTTGGTTTCCAGAAAAATGAAATGTAGTCTTTATCCCACACTGTAAACTGCTGAGGAAGTCACTTCTACATAGCTCTCTCCTTCCTTGTTGTCATCACGAAAAGAAAACCTGATTCTACAGCTGAAAAATCATGGAGTCATGCTTCAGTGCTGAGTACAGTTACTGTGTTAAAAGTGACTACTCATCTTGTCTTCTCTTCCTGGGCCAGAATTCAGGTGAAACAGGTGCTCCACCTCTACTTCCTTCCACTCAATCACAAGCACATCTGGACAAGGTTATTGCAAGAGGGAGTGATTTTTGCTGTGTACATTCGAGAGCATTTGTAAACACAATTGCTTACAATACACTTACAGCTGTATGAGAAAGTCAGCTTACTCTGCAGATCCAGCAGAGCCCGAGTCCCCAACATCTGGTGAAATGATCAAAAAAGCCCTTCTATTTGGGCTCTTTTTCCAACCCTGCTCTCCCATCCAGCCAGAATTGAGGCTTGATCTGACAATAAATCTTATACTTTGCTTTCACTTAGCTTCCTTGTGTCTACTTTCCTTTTCTTCAGAACCCTAAAAAGGAAATTGGCATGTTAATGCAGTTTATACTTATTTTCCCGCATACTTCAGCCAAATTTCAACAAATTATTGTGATGATAAAAGAAATAAGCATATGTAAGGACATTTAGCATTCTTTATATTTGTGTGTATTCTTTCATTTTGGAAAAATCTTTGATTTGTTTTCCTGTGTGACACATATTGTGCACATAAAGTACAGAATGACTTGCTAAGTATGTGTCAGACTCAATAACATTCATACATTTAAATATAAGGGTGCTGCTGAGACTCAAGATACTTTTGTGTATAAGAACATAAGTAGGTGTCATTTTCTCTGGTCATCTTTTGTTTTAACTTTTATTTCATCTAATGTCATAATTTTACCTTTTATAATCCTCTCATTGAAAAAAATATTACAAACACATTGTTTAATCCGTGACATCAAAAATAAAAAGTGTCCATTCTGATCAATATTTTCTATAATATATATGTGTATGATTTATATAGTATATGGATAAATACGCATTGTTTTTTTTTTCTCTATCCAACATAAAAAATATCATCAAATGAATAGATAAGGTCCCTCTGTATTTACTCTGCTTTTAAAATTATTAAAATATTCCTCACAATCTATGTATTTTCCAACTTTCCTAAGTCACTTCTGAGTGTATTTTTTAACTTATTTTTCATTTCATTGTTCATTTTTTGTCCTTGGGAACATCTCAATTTTCTTTTGTTTTTTTGAAACTAGGGCTCGCTATTTTTGCCTGTGGAACCACAGGCTCACGTTGCAGGGAATACCACAACAGACTCAAGCTATCCCAGCCTCAGCTTCCCACATAACTGGGATTACAGGCATGTGCCACCACACCCAGCTATATTTTTTTGGAAATAGGTCTCACTACATGCCCCTAGCAGGACTCGAACCACGATCCCTGACCCCGGTCACAGCTTCCTAAGCTGCTGCTTGCAGACATGTGCCACCATGCCCGGTCCCAATTTTCAGATTTAATTTTCATTCTCTGCAACCATAGCTATCAGATTTTGGTTTTATTGTATCCACCTCTCCATTCTTTCCTCTAAATAACTTTTGCCTCAAAGTACATGAAACAGATTTCACAGCTGAAGAAACTGAAGCTTAGAGGTTATTGACCTGAGGACTTATTGGTAATAAGTAGCAGGACAGCATTTAAATTCAAACTTTTGTTTTATAGATCAAATTCAGGGTCTTTTCCATCAAGCTAAGTGATCATATCAATACAATTTGATTTTCGTGAAGCCCACCTACATTAATTATCAAGTTTGTGGTGTATTTTAGTAGATAAATCCAGGAATATTACTTTTAAGACTATGCTAAATTTTGTAGTTGAGCAGTTTATACAGGTAGTGAGTCCCATTTATTTGGGGGTTTTGGATTTTGGGTGACATATCTTTTTCCATAGAAATATATAAATATAGCTGTAGATATGCCTTTATCATTTAGAAAAGAGTCTTTAAAAGTTTGAGTTTAATTTTGCACTCTGTTTCAATTTTGTGTTTAGAAGCTAATAGAACTTTTTGTTTGTTTCTTATGTCCAACCTTCTATTTGTATTCTTTACAGTATTTAGATGAAACATTAAGTTTAATATATTTCTTTGCATTTCTCATTGAATTCTTCCCCATCCACTTCTCCAAGTGGGGAATATCAAGGCTTAAATGATATATACTTGTCCATAGTCATAAAGCTAATAAATCAGCAGAATCTTGAGTCCAAAGTTATTAGGTAGCAAAAGCTTGGACCCAGGTTTTCTGTCTCCTTTAGTTTTTCTAATATTTAATTTGGGCCTTGTCGAAATGACTTTGAAATTCATATATAAGATATATAAGCAGTTTATTTTTCCTCTTCAAGGATTTCATTTTTATTTTTAAATCATAGTAAATGTTCATTTCTGACCTGAAGAAATACATACACACCGCATATACATTTAATGGCATACATATATATGTATATTTCTGCTGCTCAATATCTGTGTCTTCAAACAAATTACTTTTGTGTGTGTGCCCTTTTCAAAACAATCTCCAAATACTCTAACCAAATCCACTAGCAAGAATGTTAGAAAGTGTGTTGCTTCATGTTTATGATCACCACGCAGAACACTAAGAACTTAACAACAACACAAGTAGTGAAATGCAGAAACCCCTTGGAGCCAGGGAGCCCACTCTAATTAGCTTCTCCCTGTGCTCAGATACTTAGAGTTAATCCTGGATTAAATCAGTGTACATGCATATGTCATATTGGTCACTACATAATTTCACCCAAAAGACTAAAGTGAATTTGCTGGTGTATGAGTGAAACCTAACTTTGTTTCATGGAGCATGTTGTATAGGTTAATGTTTTTGTAAGTGAACCACAGGTTTTGTTATGTAGAGTAACTTGGGATGTGACATTTAAAGTTTGTAGCCTAGATATCTGTAATTGCATCATTGACTTACTAGACAAACTTCAAATCTTATTAAATGAAAATGGACTTAGGAGCTGAATCCATTGAAACGATAAGTATCTGCATAAAAGTATTACTAAAAGTTCAAGATACTGTGAGTTGCTTTTGCCTGGCCTCAGTTATTTAGGCTGTATTTATTAACAACCAGTGATAAAAGCTAGTAAATAAAAACATTTTCTTCATTTAACATCAATCCCTACTAAGTAATATGTGGACATTCATGAGGTGACTGCTGAAGAGTAGTTGGGATTTGTTTGTTTTTAGAGGATGAGAGGATGAATCTGGCTTTCTCTTCAGCTCTCATCACACCTTGGACCTCTCAGTCACAGAGAAGCCACTAAGCGGGAAAGTCACCTCTTCATCTCTATTCCAAAATAAATCCAAAATAGGTCTGTGAGTGAGGAGTATGATTATATCCACTTGACATCTCCCTTGGCACTGGTATGAGGGTTCTGTTAACTGTTAGTCCTTGGGGAAAGTTCAAAACCTGACCTACAGTATCAGCATTTGGAGGAGGGGCTCCAGATATAGAAGTCAGAGCTGCAAGACAGGATGCCCTGGGTGATGTCCCCAGCCAGGGTCAAGGATCAACAGGAGGCTGTAAAAAGGTGGGTCAGCACAGGAGATTGTGATAGCTTGATCAGGTTTCCTAAAAAGGCCCAACTCCCACAAAGGTACCACCTCCCATCAATCCCTTAAAGGATCTGGGGAAGTTTGGGTTTGGTAGGGGAGGCACTATTGGGTTGGTCTAACACAAACTCAACAGGAGGGCCTAGAGCAGTGGTAGAGCCAGAAAAGGGGTTCAGTGAATGACTGTTGAATGAGTGACAGAATAAAGAGCATTTGAGATACAGAAGACAGTGCCTGATGGCCTCTGGTCCAGCTTCTTTCATTCAGAAAATAACAGTTTAAAAAAATATGAAATTTCTTTCTCTCCCTCTCCCAATTTATGGACCCAAGAAAAGTCTAAAGAAGAGATATCTCTACCCTGATCTTCAGAAAAATCTACACATACACACACACACACACACACACACATGCACACACACACATACACACATACAAGTACAGATTCCTCTGTGTCCTGACTGTACTCACCTTCAAACTTAGGGAGCCAATTTTTGGGATCTTGGAGCAGTTAAGGCAGACTTGAGAGGTCAGGACTCTGATGATGTGGGAAGCAACCCATAGCTGTTGCTAAGCTGAACTTGGGTCCTGAAGGATCCTATATAAGTGGTAACAGATCTGTTCCCCTACACCTTTGGTGGGTGGATGGTAGGGGGAGCTCTATCAGACCCAAGGGGCAAGGTAAAGTATTCAGTTCTCACAATCAGCCTAAATTACAGCAACCTCAGTTCTTCCAGGGAGGAAGTGAAGGGCTCAGTAGACAAGGAAGAAGACTCTTTCACATGTAATATATGTGGTATCCCAGGCTGGAGCCAAGGTATGGGATGGCAGGAACCCTGCCCATCCCCCAAGCAGAACTGGAAGGAGAAAGTGCTCAGTTTGCAGCAAGGAAACATGGCAGCACAGAGGAAGAGAGAGAGAGAAAATTGGAACAGGCCCCATAGATCCCCTAAGAGGGGTTCCTAAGGCACTGACACAAAGACTCCAAGACTCAGTGCTCTCAGTGCAGCCTGTATCCCATTTCATAGCCTTCGGGAGAAGCTCACTTTCCCACTGCAGTCCTGGTAAGTTCACCAGAAGGGTGAACACTTATGGGTGGTGAGGATCAGGAGACAGGCCCTAGAGCCAGGTTGCCTCACCAGTTGCCAGGTCAAGTCTGTCAAAGTACTGAATGCAAATAGGCGACATGGCTGAGCTGCTCAAGAAGAGCAGGTCACATATCTCTGTGCCACTTGGATTGCCACACTACAAGATGTAAAACATCAACAGGCTAAAGATGTAGGGAGAAGGCAAGTTGTCCAAAAGGAGAACCAATGGAAGCCCTTGGCTCAGTAACTTCAAATCCATCACAGAGTTCTAGGGTTGATATCACAGGATTCACTAAAAGGTACACCCAGAGACCAGGCATGGGGGTGCATGCCTGTAAGCGGTAGTCTAGGAAGCCACAGCCGGAACAAAGGATTGTGGTTTGAGTCCCGATCAGAGCAATGTAGTGAGACCTAGTTCCCAAAAATTAGCTGGGCGTGGTGGTGCAAGCTTGTAATCCCAGGAATCTGGGAAGCTGAGACTGGGGATTGCTTGCGTTTGTGTGTGGTACCCCAGCCAATGTGAGCCTGTGGTTCCCAGGGCAAAAATAGCGAGACCTAGTCTAAAAAAAAAAAAAAAAAAAAAAAAGGCAGGTACACCCAGAAGTCCCCTCATTTGCACAGTAAATCAGCTATGTGGTCTGCATATTTAACAAGGTTTGCATTGAAGAGCACACACAGGAGGAGCTGAACTTTTCCCACAGGACCTCACCAAAGTGGGGTTGCTTTAGCACATGGTCCTACTGGAGCATTTTGAAGACTCCTTGAGATGGCGAAGTCAACATTGGTCTCTGGCTCTAGGGAACTATTTCTGGATCTTATCAGAATCAATGACCATGTGGATTTTGTCCTGGCCTTGCCCTCATTAAGTAGGACTGGACAGGAGACTTGGAGAGTCATTCTCCTTCATAGAGGAGTGAGAACGGCCTCCCCAATGTCTGCCTCCAGGTAGACTAGGCAGGAAAACTACTGAAGCAATTGAAAAATGCCTCAGGGGAGTTGGATGCATTCCTCAACCAGCAGACTGGACTCTGTATGGGAAGCCTTCTCCTTACTGCCTCTGCAGCTTAGGATGGGGAGGGGAAGGTGATGCCAGAGGTGAGAAAGAGAGATCCCTCCTCTTGGAAGAAGAGAGTGCCAGGTCCTGAGGGAGATGGAGTGTGGTGCTCAGAGGAAACCTTATTACAACTTGGATTTTCCTTCTTCCCTCCACCCAGGAGGATGTGAACATGAAACCTGGGTACAATCTCAGTGTTTCCCCTTAAAATGGCAATGGCTTGGGTAGGTGAAGAATTATGGTATTGTATCATATCCTTAGTAGTCAACTTAATATTTTGTTTGTCAATCTGTCTGCTTGTTTGGAAATGTACAATACTAAGAGATTCTGATTAATCATGATATATTGATCATGTTTTCCCTAGGATAGCTGTAAGAGTTCATTGCTCTTGACCCCAATTACTCATTTTCCTCATCTGTTGTCTCTTGCAGTTCATTAAAATAACATACCTTGAAAGCTTAAACTGGTGTCATTTAACAAAGAATATGTACTCACAAGGAGTATTTGGGCCCCTCTATGTACAAACTCAAAAGTTCTGCAAGGTCCTGATGATTCAGATGTGAATGACCAAGATATACTCTCTTCACCACCCATGGAGCTTCTAATTTATAAAAGACCACCAAACAAAAATAGCAAAGACCAATCAACAAGAATGAAGAAGGTAAAGGTTAGCCTGCCATGACGATATATAGTGTGTAACCCATAAAGAAGCTGGAGTTTGCAGGTGAAGAAGAAAACACTATTTCTACACAGTTTAGGAAAAGGAAAGGGTAGAAGAAAATTCAGAACTAAGAGGTGGGCAGAGAGACAATTGGAGAGGCCAGTATAGGGACATTGTTTCAAATATAAAATGATGGTATTCTATTTGTCACCTACAAAAAAAAAATCAAAAGATGAAATATAAATACCTAAAGTTACCATAACATGTTCATTTTAGCAAAGTATTTTTGATAGCTTGTAAAGCTATATTGTTTACCTGATTTAAAAATATTCCTTTAATGCTGATTTCAGTAACAATGTGATTTCACCCTAACTCCTTAAGAGTTTTGAGTGTCTACCACTAACACATTTATAGAAGAACTCTATCTACAACTGCAAGCATAACAATTAGTGATTATGCAAAACAATATAACTTCAAAATTGTATTAGTAGGAAGGAAAGAAAATCTCCAAGGTACCACAAGTAAAAGAGAAATTCAAGGAAAGACTGTGTAAAAATCATAATAATATGATCAAGAGTTGCAGCTGTTAACTTTTGAGTATTTACTATGAGTCACACACTTGCTAATAAAATTATGTTGTAGATTACATTAATATTCCCATTGTGTACATGAGAAAACAGAACCTTTTATCTATTAAGTAACTTGTCTAATTTTCCATATACGGGGATGCTGGGGCCAGAATGCAAACACAATTTGTTTGATATAAAAGCTTCATCTAAATGCAGGATGGGAACCCAGGATCTACCATGACTGACTGAGTACTGGAAAACCAGGGACAGTCTTTCTCCATTTCTATCACATAAACTTTATTTCTCAGAGTCTTTTTTATGGAATATCTTTCACTGTCCCTTCAAAATGTTTTCTGGCTCTAAATCTTTTGTCATTTAATTTCTTTATGTTGGTCGTCACTAAATATGGCTGAACCAAGATTGAGTTTACAAGTATTATCATCTGATTTCCCTTCCATGAATTGACATCAATGTTAGTGCCCCAGTTCAACTTCTTAAGAAAGAAATCTGATAGACACTCTGATAACTTAAGCCCACTCCTTCACTATGGACTATGGTAAGGACAGTGTTGTGTGAGACCTTATGGTGGCCCAGTAAACACACCTACATGGACTTACCAGGCCTGCTGAGAAAACTGGTGGATAATAAATGGCACAATATTTCTGGGGGTGTTAATTGGTAGTCTCCTTGGTAAAGCCACTCCGTATCCCTGCTCCCTATTCCCTTTATCCTTGTCCCTTTTCCCTTGTCCCTTTTCCCTGTCCGTGAACATTTTTGTTTGATCATTCTGAGAATCATACCTGTTGAAAATAATGAGTTAGCCAATTAATAACAAACCAGTTAATGAGAGACATGTCATAGTTCTTACCCTTCCTTTGAATTCTGTAACTATAAAAGAAACTGTCCAACAATAAACTTTGCTGTATGCTTGCTTTCTGTGTGCAGTCATTTTTTTTTTCATGCTTCGGGCTAAGAATAAAGAGTACCAGGAGTCCCTCCATCTGGTGTATCCTGTTCTTCGTGTGCCCAGGCCCAGGTGTGTCACTAGAGACACATAAACAGTTCTCCAGGTGGTGATTGTCATCATATCATTATTATGGACAATAGGAAATCGGAGCAGAGAGAGTATTGAAAGATTCCTGGAGCAGGAATCTTAACCTGGACTAGGCAACTGGGAAATCTGTTCTTGACATAGTCACTGCTGGAACACAGGCAGTGACTGCTACCTCGCTGGGTCATTATAAGGTTGAAGTTGAGTATATTGATCAATAAAACAGAGCCATACCATTGAATTATTTAAAGCATGAATCTCACAAATGTCTCTCCCTTATAGACTCATCTTCAAAGGTGGTTTAAAGCAAACAAATCTGATAACAAGTCTGACTTTGAAACTTCAAGATAATTGCAAAGTTCATATTTTCATTCCAGTTAGGATTGACTGTGGGTAAAAAAAAACTCAATTTAACCAAATTCAAATTTTGTTGATAAAATCAGAGTTATATACTCTTCAGCAGGTCTCTCAAAGGCTATTTCCCTCCTAGAACAACTAAAGGATTTATCTTGAAGTATAGAATGCCATTTTTCTGAGAGAATTATTTTTATATTACCTTCTTTCATTTGATAATATATTTATCAGGTTTATATTTCATCTGATAAATGTTTTATACCAATAAGTTCTAGCATTGACCATATGTATGTATATAAGTATAAAGTATATAAAAACAAATATATTTGTATTTTTATGTATACAAATATATACATATATAAACACAAACATATATATATAAATTCTCAACTAAGTAAGACACCTAGGTAAATACTATTTTTTAAGCAAATATTAGGAAGTTGCTAGAACTAAGAATATTCTCTCATGTCCTTTAGTGGCATGAATTTTCCATTTCCTTCATTTCTTCTCTTCTTTCACTATTCTCTTTAGCCAGTCCAAAGTTAAGAATAATGACCTTGAGCTGGGCAAGATTATATTATCAGTTTTCTGTTGTCAATGTAACATACTAACAAATTCATTTAATATTGCTGTTTTAAAAGTTAGATATCATAAAAAGACTAAAGTAAGAAAAAAAACATGTTCCTACTGCAAACTCTAGATTGAAGTCTATGTCCTTATCCTTTCCACTTTGTAGAGGCTGCTGCATGCCATGTCTATGACTGCATTTTCAAATGCAACACAGCATCATAACATCTTCAAGTTCTTCATCATTTTAGCTTATATTTGACTCTGACCTTCCTGTCTCCATCTTATTAGTAACCCTGTGATTACATTGGATCTACTCAGCAGAGAATGATCTATCAAACTTCAATTTAAGTACATGAACATGGATACTTTTGGTGTGGAAGGTAATTTATTCTTAACATCTGAAAAATTGGGCATACATATCATTGGAATCAATCTATCAACAACAATCATAACGAATAGTAATTCAAATATTTGAGTTGGCATTTAGCTCAAGTCAATAAATGCTTGTCTTAGATAGTTCAGATAAACACTATATGATTTCAATTATAGGTGGAAAAATAAAAAGACCAAATAATAGATTTGAAGAACATATAAGTGGTTTCCAGAGGCAGAAATTGGGGTTTGGATACCAAAAGGAACAAACCTTAAGTTATAAAATAAGTAAACTGTAGCATGGAGTATACATAGTAATTGTAATTAATAATTCTGCATTATATATTTGAAAGCTGCTGATACCTAGAAGCATGGATCTAGAAATTTCTTACACAAGAAAAAAAAAGGTAAATATGTATAGCGATGTTAGCTAGACTTATTATAGTGATCATTTTACAGTATATACTTATGTTGAATAATTATATCATATACCTGAAACTGACATACTATATGTCAATTATATTCAATAGAATAAATAAATGAACTAAATAAATTATAAAAAATGGTTAAAATTTTCCCTCATGTGCATATATATATATATACATATATATGTATATATATATATACTTCCAGTAGTTTTAGTAGTTTTATAACACTCATTACAATTGTGAAAGTAATGTCTATTACAGAAAATTAAAAAATATAGATACATGAGATAACAAGAATAAGGCTATCACTAAATATAATTCCACATTCTAGAAAAAATATTCTTTAATAAATATTCTGGAAAGAAGCATTCACTCCATCAATCAATAATGCCCTTATCAAAGCTGGGCCATGAGGTACTACTACTGATTGATAATGATGGGGTACTCCCCACCACTTAGAAGTTTGCAAGATAAATGAATGAAGACTACATGAAACACCCAGCAGAATGAGTGAGGGGTACTGACTGTTCAGACATGAGCAAGGCAGGCCCTTGGCAAGAATGTATCAAGGAGATTCAAGGTGCTAGTGAGGGTTTGAGTAGGTGACCTTTCCAGTCCCTTTCAATCCTTATAGCTCATGATTTCTGCTCCTGAATAGCTTCTTGAAACAAATTGAATTTTAGAATTGTACTCTGTCAACTTCTTGAAGGATTTGTGACAGTATATAGATTAGCACACAGTACAAGACAAGACATTTAAGAATAAAACTGAACAGAGGCCATCGGTAGAAGTAGGTCATGAAAGCTTCAGAACTAAGTATTTGAACTTTTGGATTATAAGTCTATCTCTAAATGTATTGGGTAAAAAAAGGCATATAGCTAAACATTCTCAGTGAAGTAGGGGAAAGGAAAGGGAAAATATAAACAGGAATTTGTTTAAATCCTTGAAATAGGGATAATCAACAGCATAGTGACAATTATTTCAGCTGTATTCTTATGAAGGACACAGAAATTTTCAATAACAATGATTGAAATCCACACAAAGCACTAGTAAAAACTCACTAAGTCAACATACTTTATCCTAAAGATTCCTTTCTAAGAACTGCCTTCTATAATTTTTACTACACTTTAAAATGTCCCAAGGATTAGTCTTTTTTTTTTGATTTTTAAAAATTTATTTATATATATTTCACATCATTTCAGTCCAAGTATACCTGAGTAGCTTTTTGGAAATGGGGTACCAGGAAATGTTCCTGAGCACCCTCTGTTCTCACTCTTAGGAGCTATCAACTCAGTTAATGACATGGCAGCTTGGACTGGCTTCATGTTGTCAGCACTGGAGAGATGTCCCAGGACATGACTATGAGAGGAGAGAGTTTGTTCTCCTAAAAATGTTAAAAGATACAATGGCTTCTATGCCATTTACCTTAGCATTATAGGATATTATGCTCTTTGACGATAAGATGATAATTGCAGAGAAGGTTTCCTACTGGACTATAAATTCGTGGGCATGCTTCCTCTGTCTGGACTTTTTGTGCTTTACTCACATCAAAAGCAATTATTTTTTGTGCACACTTAATCCCACCAGTTTAATGGGGCATGTAAAGTATGCCTTGCAATTTGCCCTTTATTAATCTTACACTTGCTGAAAATGAGAGCCAGATAACCATTTGGATTTTTAAAAACAACAGCCTGCCTTTAGCATTTTAACCTTTGTTTAACTCGGTCAAACTTAGGAAGTTCTGAAATCTGCATTCTTAGCAGTACCAGGTTATTCTTGGCGATTTCACAAAGCCCTAATCAGAACTGGGGATGACTCATTGGCACTGTGCCTCCTATATCTCTTTTGCCCTTGGATGGAGTAGGTTTGTTTCATGTGTGAGATGAAGGGACAACCGTGAAAGAAAAATATAGACTTGAGAGTTGGCCCAGCTTGAGTTTGGATACCTGTCTTATATCAGTTCTGCTAATTACTGAAGAACTTGCCTTAAGTTAACCTCTCATTCTCAATATCATTGTAAACAGAGTAATCCATACTTCCAGCAGCAATGAAGTTGATAGCATAGGTAAATTGGTGATTGCATGATATGTTCTTAAGTATAAAGAGTGGTAGCCATTGGGGAGCAGTCATAAAAATTATAATTAATAGTATTCCTACTATAATTAATATAGCAACCCTGGGATTGCTCTAGGTCAGAGAGACTTAAGGGTGATGAACCAAAAGGAGGGCAATGAGCATCAAAAACAAGAAAATAAAGTCTGAATGTCTCAGGCAAAGGGAAGTAGGAAGTTTCAAACAAGAAAATGGAGACACGAGTTCACACAGAATATGCATAGCCCTGAGAACAAAATGTAGGTGAGGGGACTAAGGAAAATGCAGAAGACATAGTCAAGCCTTGGTTTTATATTTGTCCTAGTTCAACACTGTATTTTTCTTAATGGGACTCGATACAATTTAACAATAACTAGGTATCTTGAAAGCAGGAGTTTGAAGCTGACTTCAACATCAAGACACCATCTCAGTATTCCCCCTGGGTTTTCCTTCTTAAATTGGAGCTCAAATGGAGTAGGCTTCATGCTATATCTTTACATGGCCTTTTCTCTGTGTGGAAAGAAAAGAGGACGAGCAGGAGGGAGAGAAAGGGAGGGACAGACAGAAAGACCTGTAACTCTTCCTCTCCTTAAAAACATACTAGTCCTACATGATTTGTACCCCACAATAAATGACCTAATTTAATCTTAATTGCCTTCTTTAAGACTCTGTCTCCAAATATAATCATAATGGAGGTGGGGGCTCCATTCTATGGTACAAGGTAGAGTTCATTCCACCTATAATATTAATACTTAAAGTAGTATCTTTTTTCAAAATTTCTGGTTTCAAATAAATAAAGACAAAAAAAATAAAGAAAGAACTTGAAATCCTACTGCTATGCCAGTCATACACTATAAGTATCTCTCAATTCTACTTCCAAATATAACTCTTTCCCAAGGTTCCCTGGTCTTTTTGGTTAATGCTTCAGTCCTGATTATTTTTTGTTTATGTAACAGATTACATTTTATTTCTATTTAGATCTGTGACTTTTGTCAGTTGGTTTAATATATTATAGCTAAGTGAAAACGAAACTGAATTTACAGCAATCATCAGTCTTGATGCTAAAGACACTTACCTGATAACTGATATCTAGCTTCCAGATGATATCCAAAATTTGCCTTTGATTTAAAAGGGGATGTCCCAAGGGAAATCCTGATATTTCAAAGGACTGCTGATTTGGGAACAGCAGGATAGTGAGAATATTTCATTTGTATTAGAGACAGTTGAGTTTCACCAAAAAATTCTTCTAGCATACCAATCACTTCATTTTCACTTTCTGGTTACAAGTATAGATAGATGGATGGATGGATGGATGGATGGATGGATGGATGGATGGATGGATGGATGGATGGATGGATGGATGGATGGACGGGATGACTAGGATATACATTTAATATTTTAGAATATATCACCATAAGCTCTAATTATTTGGCTTTTTAAGTTACTTGTGGATAATAAAGGAGAAACCCGAATGAACTCTAAAAATGATAAGTCTTCATATAATGCCCCATCATAATACATACAGAAAGACAATTTGGTAGAGCTGATATGGTATGAGAGGATGGGTGAATGAAAATATAGGGCTATAGGGTCAGATGAGGATGATTGCCTATTCGATTTTCAAATAATTTTTGTGCAAAACACATCACTGATAAATAGCAACTGTCTAAAGTGGCATTTAGTCATCAGAAATATAATTAGACTTTAAACAAAATTTTGAAAGGGAGGAGTATTTATGTCAGTACATACTATTGTGTATCTGCCTTTCCAACAGCTCCTAAGATACCACCCTCCTTTTCAAGATGTTTCCAGTTGATCTGAACAGAGGAAGTCATCTACAACAAATTGGTCCTTGCTGCAAGCAAGTAGGAAAGAGGTCCTGTGAAGTAAAAATTGAAAGAACAGTATGAAAAGAACTCTCAAAAGAAGGGATGCACTAGAACCTAGGGTAAAATTAAGCAATAAAGTTATTTTAAAGCTTAAGTAAAATAGGGTGACAAGGAGCTGTCTGTCAATGGGAAGAAACATGCTAGGCTGGGGACTCTATATGGATATGATATATAAATAGGTCAGGTGTCTTCAAGTAGAAGACTCGAATGAACTGAAGCCAAAAAGAAATATATCAACCAAGGAACTGAAGAGTCCAAGGGAATAACTCCAGATCATTTATAGCATATAATTCTAAGAAGAAATAAAAACAAACACCTCTGTACTTGTACTTTCAGCTCTGGAGCTCCCACACCACTTAGTAACACACCATAGAAGACTGACCAGTTTGGACCTTTTTTGTAGGTTGAATTGTGAGTTGAACTTATCCTCTTAAAATTCACATGTTGAAGTCCGAATCTACAGAACTTAAAAAGTGTGGAATTTAGAAATGGGGTCTTTGAAGAGGTAACAAAATTTCAATGAGACCATTGGGGTGGTCTCTAACCAAACATTACTGGTGTCTTTATAAGAAGACAAACACTGACATCTAAAGAGAAAGCCATGTGAAGACCTAAGGAAAAGGGGAAAAGACAGCCTCCTACAAGCAAGGAAAGAAGCTTTTGGAGAATTCAGCCTGCTCATGTCTTGATCTCAGACTTTGAAATGAGAGAACATAAATTCCTTTTGTTTAAGTCAGACCATCCATGGTACTTGTTACAGCAGCTCTAGCAGACTTTTAAGAAGTTTGATGCTGATTTTCAGATCCTGAGCATTTGAATGTTGACTATTATGGAATTTCTGCCTGGGCACCTAAAAGAAAAGCTAAGATGAGAAATGTTCACAGTGCCACAAAAGATTTGATATAACCTAAATTCCATTTACTCTTCTTAAGGATAAATCAAATTGTAGATAGATTAAATTCTTAGGGAATAATTCCATTTGGAGGATGTCTGGAGTTTAGAGACGTAATCTGAAAATAAATCACAAAAATGATATTCTTGTGCAAGGCTGGTTAGTAGTTTTATTTTTAATTAAGTATCACTGTATGTCTGATGACTTTTTCCTGGTTTGAGGTTTTTTGTATTTGCATACATGGCAATTAATTCTTCTGCTTATTTTTCTCTATCAGTTTCAGAAGATCATTGTTCATCTTTCAAATACGGAGGGGAAATATTTTTGTACTTGTGGAAAAAAAAAAAAACCCACACCTCCAGGGATTAGCCAACTGCAATATCATTAGAAGCAAAAATGCCAGGCAGGGAGACAGTGGTCCATTACCTGAAAACGGTCAACATTTTGCACACCCTATTTCCTCTGAAACGATGTGTCAGTATTAGTAGAGCCCTGGGATTGTTGGCTATTCAGGTTCTAGAACATTTTCACTGAGTTGACCTCAGATGATCAGACTCTCAAGCTCTCTGTGCATGTGAGAATTCTTTTGGAAATGAATTCACAAAGTCTTTGAAATGAAATTTTATGTATTTACTGTTTTTCTACAAAACTATGATTGAGGAAATGCAACTTAGGTCCTAACCATGTCACATGCTGCACTTGCTCACCTTCAGGGCTCCAGTGCCACTTAGCGCATTGACAACCAGTACCTGTCATGGTCTTCTCCCCTTGCCCTCTGGGTGCCCAATAGTTTTCACAGAAAAGAACTGCTTTGTGTTGTGTTTTGCCAGCTAGTTTTCTTTGGTAGTTTTTGTTTCAAAAATGAGTAAAACCATCATGTAACTGTTTTCACTTTCTGACTTATTTTGCAGGGCAGAATTACCTCAAGTTCTTCCACATCCTCCCGTATTTGAAAAATGCAATGTTCCCTGATGACTATATGGCCTACATTGAAAAAATTGGAAACAAATATCAGCAAGGATTTGGAGAAATAGGGCTTCTCATGGTTGGCAGAAATGTAAATTTGTTCAGCCTCTATGGAAAACAGTAGGGGGGGTTCTTAAAAAGCTGAAAGTGAAACTATATGACCCAGCATACTACTGCTAAGTATTTAGCTGAAGAATACAAAAACACACCAAAGTGTGCCCTTATGTTCACAGTAATGTTATTCACAAATCCAAGACAGGGATCAACCCAAATGCCCACTGATAAGAGACAACTGGATAAAGAAACTGTGGCATTTATACTCAGTGGAATCCTACCTGCTTTAAAAAAAAAAAAAAAAAAAAAAAAAAAAAAAAAAAAAAAAAAAAAAAAAAAAAAAAAAAAAAAAAAAAAAAAAAAAAAAAAAAAAAAAAAAAAAAAAAAAAAAAAAAAAAAAAAAAAAAAAAAAAAAAAAAAAAGATTAAATCGTATCTTTTGCAACAATGTGGATGGATAGGAGCTTCTGATACCCTCATCTCCTGCTTCTTGCATTTCACCTGATACTGAGTGCTTTTCAGTCACCATATTTCCCCAACAGCAGAACTTGATCCTCATAATTCAATCATATAGAACCTAACTTTCAGTGAGAAAATTCATGTTTACAGAATAATGCTTTCCATTATTTTGTTTCCAAGCTTCATCTTTTTCCTTCATGTAGATAATATCATATGTTTACCAATCTGTTTTGTTTTGTTTTTTATTTCTGGGAACACAGGAATCTTAACCTACATCTACCATGTATCTAGATGTGAAACAGAACAGACTGGCAAATGGACTGTGGGAGAAGGAAGCCATCCTTTTTCAATCTGAATCCATATAAAAAACCCTCCCTCTTACTGGTCTTGGTGAGGATGACAGTGTCCTAAGATGGAAAGAATCTGAGCTCAAGAGAAAATTATCAGAAGAGCCACCCAACCAGAGATCTCTGCACTGGAATTAGTGTGAATGAGAAAGTTGAACTGCATGCTATAGAGATTTTTGGAATTATCTGATCTAAGAGTTATTTTTTTTACCTTAGTAATGTATATTTTTTAATTTGTTGAGTGCTTGTGAAAGAGAGGACATATTATAGCTATGATTCCAATGACACAGTGGTTCAAAATAAAGTGAATTAATCATTTCACCATTCTGAATCCAATTATTTTCTAATCCTGCCTTCTTTCAATTCAAAATCTAATCAGATGTGTAGAAGGCTCTATTTTGTTAGCCTTATGCCAAACTGGGACCAAAGATGGCAAGAGGAGCATTGTGCTGAGAGATGAGACTGGGACTGCAGTCCCAGCCATACTACTGGCCAGTTGTGGACCATAAAGATGCTCTGTCAGTATCTGCTTTCCTCCTATATCCCTGGTGTGGCCAGGTTAAAGTGAGGTTCAGTTCACTCTAACCTAAATGCTTACTTCATGTCCACAGTGACTAAGCAGATAGGATTAGTTACATTATAAATACAAAGAGACACTTACCATATGAAATATTTGAACTAGATTATATAGAAGACCTCCCAACCCCAGGGAAATATTTTGAAATTTGAATCCTTCAATCCAGAACTTAAAATCTAATAGCCTGTGAGTGTGCAAATAGGTTATATTTGGATTGCATCGTGTTAAAAATATGGAAATTTCATATAAAGCCATATATCAGCTTCACTGACAATATTTGTTTTTTAATGACAACAAAAACACTATAGCTCAGTAGCATGTGCTCCAGTTAAAAGGGATATACTCTTTGCAATACAGCCCCCATCACTCTGACATCATCATTGTCTTAATTCTATCTACCTACTCATTGTAGAGAGGGAAGTAAACACTTAGGTTAGAGTGAATGAAGCTCACTGTATCCTGGCTGTACCAAGGATATGAGGAAAGTGGAGACTAAGACAGAGCTGACCTACAAATTTGGCAAAGCAAGGGGGTGTTAGGAACTAACAGTGGAAGTCAAATTCAAGCAAACAGCAGAGTCTGCAGCCAGGCCAGCCGCACACAGGATGATCAAATGAACTGAGATAATCACATAACTCAGTCACTATATTAGCACAGTGTCTTTGTCACTCCCTGATAGTTCAAATGTCTTAAATGCTTAACTCTCATTCCCAAGTTATTCAGTTATAAAAATGGAGGATTTCATACCTCTCTTAACACTCTTTTAAGGACTAATGAAATGGCTGATGAACATCAAAGGACCAAGTGAATACTAAGCACTCACTTAATGGGAGCACCATTTATTCATTATTGAAACTGGTGGAAAAAATTCATAGCTACATAAAGATATTCTTGGCTGGCCAGGGATAAATTGTGGATCTGGCCTTCACTATTGATAGCTGGGGTGGATTCGGAGGCACATCCTAAAAGGGATAAGAGGGAATATTGCAAGTTTCTACTTACCACCCAAGTACAGGTATGCTCCCACACTGAAAACATGGAGTCCAATGGGTACAACCTCTGTTTTCCTTTGCTGAATAGCTTTCAACTATACAGCACCCCTCCAAGATCTTTTCTCTCTCTCTGATTGCATTTCAAATTGCTTTCCCCAGTCTTCCAAAATTGGGAGCAAGAAGGAAAACCATAACAAAGAGAAAGTTCAAAGGAACTATATTGATTAAGCACCTGTTGTGTACCAAGCACTATGCACCACACTTTTCTCACAAGGATCCTGCAGATTTCATATTGTAAGTTCCATTCGACTGATAATGAAACTGAGATTGAAAGAAGTTAAGCAACATTTTCAGGGCACTTATCAAAATATGAAATACTTTTTTATCCACTTGTTGGCTTGCTTTGCTGCCTATCTGCCCTACTCAAAGGTTCATTTCACGTAAGAATAGCTCCTATTTTTTTTTTCAGTATTCATACCAATAGATCAGAACAGTACCTGGCACATAACCTGGCAACATGGTATTTGCTGAATATCTGAATCAATCAATTAACTAGTGAATAAAAGACTGAAAATTCCCTGGAGTTAACTTTGATCCTGGCATGCCTGTTCCCAAGTTTACACTCAGTCTACTTTGATGGGAAAAACTGTTCAGAGGCTACCTGGGCAGTTCACTACACTGGGAATGACAAGCACACTCACCATGAACTGTTCAGCCATCCATCTGTTTGTACTGGTATGGGAAAGGGTGTCTATCGACTTGTTTCTTCCAAAAGTGCCACTTTTTGTAGGTTTCAAACATTTATTACTTAGTATGCTCATGTGATCATTTTCTTTCCCAAAGTTCTTGTCCATGTGACCTCTAGAAAACAGAAGGAAGGAGAAGCCCTTATTGCAGAGACATCTACTGCCTTAGCCAAGAAGCCTCTGGCACGTAGGAACTTGGGAAGGAAGACTTTCCCCACTTGGTAAGCCTGTCCTGTACACAATGACATGTGGAAGACTGGTAACAGTGAACCCACATCAGACTCTGCCCCCTCAGGTCATGCCTGAGAATTATGCTCCAGTGATTTTTACTACCTTCTTTGGAGTAGAAACATTATCAAAGGTATTCTCATATTATCCTTGAAAAGTTCTATGCCAGCTGTTAGTCCCACTTTATAGGTTACACTATAAGGGCTAGGAAACAAGCAACTTGTCGAAAGCCACGAAAAGTTATTAGCAGAGGTGGAATTCAGGGACTTAAGTCTGGCATCTTTTTTGATAGCCATCAACATCTTAGCCTCCTCACATAGTCCATGCAGATATAATGACGCTTAAGCAGTGCTGGGTTCTCAAGTTGGCACATGGGTAGAGGGGCAGGCAACGAGTTGTGCAGAACACACCTTAAATACTAGTGTCAGGAAATCTGGGATGAGCTTCCTAGACAGAAGCAGAAACTAAGCGAGGGCCAAGACCCATAGCTTATCCTCTAACCTAGATTCTGCAGACCTCCTGCCTGGAAGAGATGGCCAAGGTGAACCACAATACCACAGTTCATTTGTTTTCTATTGACCTTTGAAAACTAATTTTTAGCAGATGTGGCTTCTCTTTTAATTCATTGCTCTCACTGTCTTCAGAAACAGGCCTCACTTCACAAGGGGTGACACTTAGGGTGACAATTACTCCCTCCCTGTGGTACGTCTCCTGTGAGCACCCAGGACTCAGTGCCTGCGTGTCCAGGTTAAACTGCTCCAGGCCATTCCCAGCAGCACAGCTTAGAAGCTCACTGTGAGGACCATCATCACCACTGCAGTTATACAGACATGACTTTGCTGAAAAACATCTTGGCCCAACAAACCAAGATCAGTCTTTGATCCAAAAGATAATAAAATCTAGAATCAGAAGCGCTTCCTTCCTGTAAAGAAAATCAGACTTCCATTGGTTGTGACCAACTAGTTACTTTGGAAGGAAAAAAGATAGAGTGAAGAAGTATTAATAATTTTTGGAACAGTTACAGACTGGGTAGCATTTTTATCCTAAAAAGACGCTGGGAGCAAACATTCCTATCTGGAATGTGAAGTGTTAGATGACAGAGAAATAGATGGATTGTCAGTTGAAAACTGACTTTAAGAGAAAATGGGGGAGGGAAAGAGAAAAGTCTGCAGAGGAGCTATACTTCAAAAGAAAGAAAGAAAGAAAAAACAATTCTCTGAGTTGTACACATAATGAGGGAAAATGACTTTTTTGGAGAGCCATATTTTGATATTTCTGAAGCACTTGATGGCCCATAATTGCCTCCCTTCAGGAACATACCTCTGTGAAGATGAAAGATAGAAAAACACAGAAGCTTGTAGTCAGCTTCCTCTCACTGCTCCCAGGAACAAGGTATTTATGGAATCAGATGAGGAACGGAGAAGTCTCTTTTCTTCATGGGCTTGAAGAAAAAAGAGTGGTTATCAGGGCACATTTTCCTGGGTGTTATAGCTTTTTAGGTCATTATTTTGTTTCTCTTTCATCTAAAATTGTGATTTATCTTAGCAGCTTATTTGTGGTTTGGGTAACTGGTAAGTATTAGAGACTGAAAAGAGATTTTATATCTTAGGTGGAATGTCAGAAATCACCTATTTTTTTATTTTAAAAGTTATTCAATTATCATTTGTTAATAGTACAACACAGAATGTAGAATTGAAAGAGACCCCAGAAGTCATACAAAACACTCTGGGGCAGTCTGTCTCCCAGGAGCTCACACAAAAGATCTTCCAAGTTGATCAGTACCCTCAGGAGGTCAAAAAGACTAGAGATTTCTCTCTAGTTTTACAAAAGGCTTTCTTTAAGTTAGGTCTCATTGTAATCTCTGGTTTCCACTCTCCTGTCCAGGTAATATTTTTTATTAAATTAAAAGTGTGAATATCCTCTTCATGTTCACTTATCTGAGGGACATCATAGAATCTGCACCATCCTGGTTACTTCATCTGGACTCTGTCTTCTCATTTTAAAATGTTCTTACATTTTACATTTTAAAATGTTCCATTGTAACTTGACATAAATATATAAAATCTCTCTATGCCTATATGACCATTAAGACAAAGCCTGCTATATAGCAAGGAACAGAGAGGTAAAATGTTTTCTAACCCAGTACCCAATGGGTGTATCTTCTTTTGTCTGGAAAATGATTTTCAACTGATGTCCTTAAGACCTATGATGTTCTTGCCTAATATCAGATTTTAAGTCACTGGAACACAAGAATTGGTGCTGAGACAAGTTCTTCACATAGTTCAATGTAAATGTAGCATTTTACATATAACTCCTAAAACTAGCTTGGTAATGGCAGATAATCAAAATGTTTTAACTGGTTTCCTTTCTCTGACAACTTTCACCCTTGTCCTTTGCAATTTTTGCATAGTTCAGAGATGAGGGTTTTTAACAAGATAAGACTTATATTACAGCTCTATGTCCCACAGGGCAAGATTCTTGCAACCTGATGACAATTTAGTAGTCAACAAGATTTAAGGAAAGTTGTTTTATCTCCACCTCTTTTTGTAATGGGTTTTCATACCTTTGTTTCCCCATCATGTCTACGTGGACATTATGAGCAGCACTGTTTAATGCCTGACTAAATGTAAACAGAGACTCACTGTAATATTCTCTACTATGTGTCATTTTGTCTATTATTAAACACGTAATAAATGTATTTGGGGTTGACTAAAACATGGATTCCCAGGAACCTAAGTGGCTTTCCAGAAAGCAATGTTTTCTTTCCTAAACATTCAAAGGCCACCTTCAGACTGCTCAAGAATTTCTCATAGAGTAACATTTATCAACATCCCTTGATTATTCACTTTAGTGGGTGCCATGGTTAGAAATTAGTTTTAACTAACCTGCTGCTCATATCAGCCAACAGAGCTATTACCACATGCATCTTCCAGTTTGGAAAATGGAGCCACAGAAGTAAACCTTCTGTTGGGAACCACACACCGGAAATAGTAGCACCAGGAAGCTCACCATCCTGGTCACTGCCCATCCTAACTTCTCTTGCTGTGCTGCTGCCTGACATCATTTCACGGTCCCTGTTCTCTCAGTTCCCTCCCTCCTTACAACTGTTTTATGAGTTGTCTGAATAGCTCAAAACACAAGTGCAATTCTACATCCTTTCTGTCCTGTGATTTCACTGATTTTTTCTGAATTCTTCATTATTGAAGGCAGTTGGGTGTGTTCCCACCTTCTTTCCAAAGAAATATTGGGTGGCTATTCTCTCTTTGGCATCTCTAAACAGAAGAAGAAAATAAGAGTGAAGAATATTTCCTTTTTAACATTCTTAACATGGTATTATTCTCTGTAAGCAAAGGGTTAACCCTTTTCTTACCTATGTTCTATTTCTGAAAAAAAACCTTCTTTGCATCCTTATCATTTTGCCTGAGCTTTGGTGTTCTGGCTCTTGTGTTAGAAGATAGCTTCATAACACTCTGCAGAGGTTATCAGCATATCAGAAGACAAAGATAAGAAGAAATTTGAGATCATGAGTGGCAGGATTGACATCTGTTGAAAGGAATATAAGCAAATTAAAGATTCTATAAAATGAACTGCGCATAAAAAAGATGATATCCTTATCTTTCCTCCAGTCATTTCAGATCATCTAATATCACTTTTCATTTTAGTGATGCAGAAAGAAGATGCAGCAGATCCCAGAAATGCTTGGTTCTCCAACCCACCGTCTAGTGTGAAATGATCTGAAATTGAAAGCAAAGATAACATGCTTAAACCTGTTCTAACTTTAGATTTAGAAACATAAAGGCCTCAAACACAGAGAAGATAGTCTTTTTTTTTAAAGGTAAAAACAACATCAACTATAGGTAAGGCCCTAGAAGTCAAATTTAATCCTGGGGATATTTTTGCCCATAATGAGTACTTTGCTATTTTCCTGGAAATATCAAAACAATTTTTCACTGGCAGGTTCTCATGTCCACTGTTTCTGTTTTCACAACAATCACAGCACAATGCAATATGTTTCAGGAGGTTGATGTGGGCCAGTTGGAATGAATCCTGTGATGAGAACATCACCAGTGTTGCAGTGGAAGCTACAGAAGCAAGTTTTCTGTTTGGGGAAGTGAATGCCATATGTCATAAGCAACACAAGGTGGAGTTTTCTCAGGAAATAATCTGTGTGGGGCACATTAACAAGAGCATAGATTTCTGAGAGTTGGGAACTAAATGAGCACTGAGGAAGTCAAGGAACATTTATTGGAGAAAACGGAATTTAAGCAGAATTAGGAAGAAGGATAGAGGCAGTACAGGCAGGACTATACGGAGGAACTGGACTGTCAACTTTACAGAAAAAAGAGGTTGGGTTGGACATTTGGTGATGGATATGACATGAACTATTTAGTTGCTAATGGAGAAACTATGCACCAGAGCCTATACAGAGTTGAAAATTAATGCTACCTCAATATAAAGAAAAAATAAGAAAATAAAAAGTTGAAAAAGGTGAGTTGCAGAAGTAGTGGAAAATATGATATACTGGGGAAGGTAGGGCAAATTTGTGGGAAATTTTGAATACTGCTTCTTCAAAACTGCTTATTAAATAAGCAGCACAACATTGTGCCTTGTATGTGTACAACACAGACAGTGGTGAGTGCTGGGGAATGACTGGAGAACAGAATCAATGGACTGACAGTTCGAAAAGGAAGATGTTCCTTCTACAAAAGAGTAACAGCAATAACAAAGCAAACACCAGAGATGGTGAAAGCAGGGTCTTGGAGGAACCTGCCCAGGCAGAGAGGCATGTTCAGAGAGATTCTTATGAAGATGTGACATCCAAACTAGAGCTAAAAGAAAATTAGGAGTTAGGTGAGGAGAAGATAAGTGAGGTATTCACGGTAGAGGAGGGGTTAGCAAGTACAAATAGACAAGGCAAAAGTGGCAATCTGGGAAATACAGAAAGCAGTGACAAGTAATGGTGGGAAAAGGATTGGCCACAGGTTCTGATGCTCTTGGACAAATGAGCTGAATCCTTATTCTGGAGAGGCCCCAGCACACCTGGGTGAGTACCTTAGTGTTCTCGCTTGAAGGGGTTTACAGCATGGCAGGATGCTGGCAAGGCATTAAATATTTACAAACAAAGGAATGTGAAGAAGACAAAACTTGCAAGCTGACCATAGATCTGAAGCCCACAGCAGGGGAGGGGAAGGAGAAGGGTCAAAACAGGGGAGGGAAGAGCACAAGGGACTGTGGTGATGAATCACAGCTGCTATGGTGGTGGGAGAACTGCAGGGAGTACACCTAAGGGGAGAAATCAAATATTGTCTAAAAGAGAACAACCATGTAAGAAAATAAATATAAAACTTTTTTTTTTTTTAAATAAATTATGATTATTATTTTTTAAATGTGTCTACAAAGGCATGTGCTAAATAAATAGAGACAAAAGCCACCTGGGCAAAAAGACCATGGATTTCTCTTCACAGTTTCTCCTCTTTCAATAAATCTCTATTGAGTACCAGGGATATTAAAACATATGAAAAGCATACCTTTTTCTTAAAGAACTCATAAGCTCCCAGGTGTGACATACAAGAAAGTCAATATTTATAGGCTGGCATGTCAACGCCAAAATACTCACAGGGCACAATGGGAGGACAGAAAAAGATAAGGTATCCCAGCTGGAGACCAGAGATGCCTGGAAGTAGAGATGAAAGGTGGTTTCTTAATGACTGGAGGAGATGTTCTAAGGGCAGAGCAACCTCGCTGGGCATATGGCTAAGATAGACAAGCCTGCTGAGGAGACCCTGGCAGACACGGTAACAGGATGTATGGAAATGCCTGTGCCACAGTTCAGCGCACCACTGCTCTACTTTACAGCCAACATAATTCCACTTTAATAGACCCCAAATCAGGCTTCTCATGAGAGTGATCCATATATTCCTATGGCCACCCTGGCCATGATTTGGCCACTTACCTTCATGTTTTAATCAGACACTCTAATAAAACATGAGCCCTTTTAAAGGCAGTCAGTCATTCAGGGATCAAAGTCATGTGGAAGGATTTGGTTGCCTGCCAAATTCAAGCTTGGCCCTGAATTGCTAGGAAAGAAAGATGGCCCCTAAGATAAATATTTGGAGATCAGGAGACATGGCCAGACTGCAATATTTTTAAGTTATGGAAGACCATATTTGGGGCTTCGATTCAGGTGTAGCTTTTTTTTAAAATTTATTTAGTTAAATTAAAAAATACATGAGAAAACATTGAGGCTTAAAAACACAATATTAGTAGGAAAATCTTAGAATAAAAATGTGTTTAACAAATATTAAGTCAGCAAAAAGAAAAATGTAAATTTGTTGCCAGAACTTTTGTTCTCACTGTTGGTTATCTTACTACAGACATCTGAAGGATAAACAAAGTGGGTTGGGTACATTTTTCCTGGTTTTAATATTGGGTCATGAAAACAAGTAAGTTCTACCTTTGTCAGAAATGTCCTGGGTTAATAGGAAGATCATTAGCCTAGTGAAGGAGGAAGTTAGAAAATGGGTACATGCAGTTAGAAACAGGGTGCCTCAAGCCCCCAAGCTCACTGATCAATCTAAATAAGGAGTAATCAGTGGGAACCAGAGAGTATCCCCCAGTCCAAGTGTTCTAAATTCATCTATCAAGCTGAAAGATTAATAATCGATGGAAGTCAGGCATGACCAAAAAAGTGAAATATTCAGAACACCAACACAATAATACAATGCTAAAACAACAGGCAAAGCTAGTTTTAGGAAGGTAGGCCAGGTAACATGGGCAAAATCAGTGGACCTTGTAGCTTAGCAGTCCCACCAGACCCCCACCAATCAGCAAGAAACACAGCACAGAGATACCCAATGGCTAACCACCTTCCACTCCTTATTCACTATACTATACCTAGATATATAGTATATATATATAGTATATATATATACTATATGTGTATATATACTATATGTATAGATACTATATATACATATAGTATATATATATATATATATATATATATATATATATATATATATATATATATATATACACTACTGCCCCTCAATGGCTACATACTTTGGACCCCTCTCTCTTAAGAGAGCTTTCCTGCCAATTTTCTTACCTATCAACAATTTTTTGTATTTCTGCAACTTTTTTTGAACTCAACGTTGAATTCTTCCCATGCCAAAGACAATAATGGAGGAAGATCTGCCCTGGGTCCTCAGTATTAGGGTCTGATCCCCAAACCCTGTGTCACTAAGATTCAGGTAACCTGGAATCTCTAAATATAGTTTGCCAATGTTATAAAATCTTGGATTCCTCATCTTTTAAAAGGAGATTGATAAAAAGGAGCGCTAATGGAAAAATCAACTTTCTGAGTTCTCAGTTTCTCCATCTGTAATGTTAAATTTTGATATTAATCCAGGGTGGGCTGGCACTTAACTTGAGGTTCAAGATAGAAATAATTGTTTGTGATCAGTAAGACTGTGTCCTGCAGTGATATGCAAGCCCAGAGGGAGACTGTAACCATTAATTTACAAAGTCAGGCCAGGAGCCAAGCTAGATTTCTTCCCATTACAATATTTGTGTTTTTAAAGAGGTACAAGTTACTAACAGAAGGAGAAACAGTAGCATTTAGGATGTTACATCTTAAATACAGTCAGAACTAGAAATATATCCAAATAAAATACAATGGTGAAAGAGCCTAGAGCTGAAGGATTTTTGTGGATCATGTGGAACCATCAGATAATAGTGGATAGACTTTTGTTTTTATAAGCTCACCTCCCAGAAAGTTACCACTATTTTACAGACACATGTAATGACACATGTCAATGTACCTTAACAGTGCTTAAAGAAGAATTAAAGGCAGGATGATGTAACTTACTCCACATCCCAACAGACAAATTGTTCTTGCTATAGGTTAAAGAACCCATAATCCATTTAATATAATTTCTCAAATACGTTCAATTTTGTCACGGGCATGTGACAATACTCATGCCTGGTATAGTGCTCATTATAGTTAATGAGACAATATTTATTCAGTTGATGAATATACCCTAATTTACTTTTATATGTAGGAAATTTTAAGGGGAGATGAGTGGAAAAGAAATTAAAGTGTCCAAACAATGCAAAGTCTCTTATCTCTTAACCTTATTGGCTAACATTTAAACTGTAACTATTCAAAAGTCATCCTAACCTACCAATTCATACCTGTTAGGATGCTTATTGCTTTTTAAATTCATAATAATTATTGATGGGGATATGGAGACTTTAAAACCTTTGTATATTGCTGGTGAGAATATAAATAATATTGCAGCTATGAACAACTATTTGGGTTGATGAGAAACTTAAAGAGATGAGATAGTAGTGCTGGTTGCACAATGTAAACCTATTTAGTGCCTCGAACTGTGTGATCAAAAATGGTTACAGTGACAAATTTTGTAGCATGCATGTTTTACTGCATAGAAAAAACAACAAAAGTTAACCAAGTCCTATAAGAGTAATAACAAAAAAATCATATTTATTGAAGAAATCCTCTGCTTCAACAATCCCTGAAATGATAGTGAACAGTCCGTTTTTGCAAAAACCTTCTCCCAGCATTTTGTCACTAGCCCTCCATTTTTTTGCTCATACCACACATACTGATTTTTACTTTACTAAAACATGGATGAAATTACATGTGGATGGACTTTCTCAAATCAGTAACAGTGAATCTAGTAAAAGAATTGCAAACACAAAAATTTGGAATCGTTTAGTATAAGGACAAACAGATCTGTGCATACCTGGCAAGCACTTATGTGCAGCTCAACAGTATTCTGTGGAACATAAAAGTGAGCTTTCAACAAGTTTGACCATGAGTTAGCAAGAAAATACTCCAATAATCAGTTATAATTTATTTTCAGAACTTTAAGACTGTTAGGATGCTATGTATTTATACAGTTTTTCACAAAAAAAGAATGATGACTAAAAATGGAGAGTTAGAATATAAAGACGTGAATTGACTTTATTTAGAAACTTTACTTATTTGGAACCACACCACAATATCTGATTATGTTGAACAGATGAGTCCACTCTGTACTAAATAACAAACTAGCAGAAGCTTAAAGTAAGTAACAACAGTAACTTTATGATCATTCTATAGACTATCCAATGTTTTACTCATAGATTTAAGAATATGTGGTAGCTGATTTCATCTTAAAACAAATTTGCTTAAACCTCTTCTTCAGAAAAGTACCTTTTGTTATTTGACATACCTTAATACATATTCTTCACAACTCAGATGGGATATAAAAACAGTACTACATGTTACAGATGTATGATTAAAAGTGGTGATTTACTTTAGATGGTTTTGGAAGCATCATTTATAGAATGAATGGTTTTGACATTTATTTATTTATATGCATATTTATGTATATCTATATATACTTATATTACTTCATTTCATTTCCTGGGGTTCTCCCTCCACCTTATCACCTATGAACCTTCATCTTGATCTTCTTGTGTCTGTCCTGTCCCTGATTTCTCCCTCTTCCCTCCTCTCTCTCCTTCTTGCCCCAGTTCTGTTGTTACTTTGTTTTGACTTTTTTCTTGGCCATTTGCTTGTCATAGCTATATTCCATCTATTAGTGAGACCTTATGGTTTCTGTCTCTTTCTTTCTGACTTATTTCTGCTAATAGGATTCCCTCTAGGTCCATCCATTTTATTATAACTGTGCCATATTCGTGAGTTTCCATTAAGTAAATATACCACATCCTTTTCAACCATTCATCTGTTTTGGGGCATTCAGGTTGTTTCCATATCCTGGCTATTGTAAATAGCATTGCAATAAGCATTCACGTACAGATGTCTTTTTGAATGAATGTTTTGGTGTCCTTTGGGTAGATGCTCAGAAGTAGGGCTGGTGGATCTAATGGTAGTTCCATTTTCAGTTGTTTGAGGGTTCTCCACACTGCTTTCCATAGTGGCTGGACCAGTTTGCATTCCCACCAACAGTGTGAAAGTGTTCCTTTCTCTCCACATCCATGCCACTACTTGTTGTTGCCCATTTTTTTTTTATATGGGCCATTATTTCTGGTGTAAGATAGTATTTCACTGTTTTGATTTGCATTTCCCTGATTACTAATGATGTTGAGCATTTTTTCACGTGCCTATTGGCCTTTTATATTTCCTCGTTGGAGCTCTTCTCCCCATTTTTTGATTGCACTTTTTGATTTGGTTTGTTTTCGCTAAGTTGTGTGAATTTTTTTGTGGATCTTTGTTATTAGACCTTATCACCTGTGTGGAGGGCAAAAAATTTTTTCCCATTCGACTGGGTTTCTTTTTGTTTTGGTTATTGTCTCTTTTGTAGAATAATTTGAAGTTTGGTATTATCAAACCTCCATTCTCTCTTCTTTTAGTCAGGAGAATTTTGGATATCAAGGTTTTTTGTTACTGCATATGAATTTCTGCAATTTTTGTTCTATATCTTGAATATAGATATGTCACTGGAATTTTTATTGGAATTGTATTGAATGTATGGATTACTTTAGGCAGATTGGTCATTTCGTAATGCTAATTCTTCCAATCCATGAGCAGGGAATGCTTTTCTTTTTTTTTTCAATATCTTTTAATAATGTTTTATAATTTTCTTTGTGTAGATCTTTCACTTCTGGTTCTTTGAAAATACAAATAAAATAGACAAACATTTAGCAAGGCTCACAAAGAAAAGAAGGGAGGAAACACAAATAAATAGGATCAAAAACAGAAAAAGGAGAAATTACAACTGGCACAGCAGAAATCCAGAAGATAATTAGAAACTACTAAGAACATCTATATCAAATATAATAACCTGGATGAGATAGACAAATTTCTAGAGTGACACAGTCACCCAAAATTGACAAAGAAAAAAATTAAAAAATAGAGGATTTAAACAGACCAATCACAAGCAGTGAAATTAAAGTGTCATCAGAAGTCTCCCTGAAAAGAAGAACCTAGGACCAGGTGATTTCACAAATGAATTCTACCAGACTTTAAAAGAGGAAATAACACCTCTATGAATTAAAATCTTGCAAAAAATTGAGAAAAAAGGAAAACTACCAAGAGCATTCTATGAACAAACATTACTCTAATACAAAACCAAAGATAATACACAAGCTATAGCCCTAAATCCTTAATAAACATAGATGCAAAAATTCCAAACAAAATCCTTGCAAATTTAATCCACTAATTCATAAAAATAATAATTCACCGTAACCAATGGGATTCATCCCAAAGATGGTTCAACATCTGAAATCAATCAACATAATCCATTATATTAACAAGAAAGTCAAAAACCCTATGATCATAACAATAGATGAAGAAAAAACATTCAATAAAATTTAGCACCCATTCATGATTAAGGCCCTTGGAAAAAAATAGGAATAAAAGAAATTTATCTCAAAGTAATAAAAATTATTTATGACACACCCAGAGAAACAATCATCTTTAATGGGGAAGAACTAAAACCATTTCAGTTAAGCTCTAAACCAGGCAAGGTTGCTCACTCTCACCACTACTTTCCAACACAGTACTAGAAGTTCTAGTTAGGGTAATAAGGCAAGAGAAAGACATAAAAGGAATACAAATAGGGAAAGAAGAAATAAAGCCATCATTACAAGCATAGGAGATGATCCTTTATGTAGGGAACCTAAAAAAATCCACAGAAAAACTAATTAAAATAGAAATGTGCTTGATTCCCATCCCAGACCAAGTGTCGGAGAAGATCTGGGGTAGGAAAGATGCTTGAAGTGGGAGTATTTTGTTAAAGCATCCAAGAGATTCTAATCTGTAGTCAGTTTTGAGTACTTCTTTGTTTAATCTAAAGAATCCTCTCTCAGAATCAATGATATCTTGCCAGGGTCTTGAAAGATATTTAACAGCCAAAATTTCTTCTTGCAAAACAGAACATTAGCGTGAAAGGGATCCAACAGGACAAAAGTTCAACTTAGAATATCCTCATTGTCCTAACAGGTAAGTAAGTCAAGAAAGGAAATATCTAATCTGAGTCCTGGGAAAAGGAGTGCAAAGTCAGCTCCCCATCTCAGATCTACACAAATCTTACCTTTCTCTCACCATTAGCAGACCCTTATGCTCTCCTTTTAGCCTCACTTGTTTCCTGATTTTCCAAACATTTCTGTACGCAACCTCCTGACACACTCTGTAAGCCTTTCCTCTCAACTTCCAAAGGCAACTTTTCTCTCAACTAACTGCTGCTCCAGCAATCTGCAAAGCCCTGTTAACTGAATTGAACTCCCAGAGCTCATGGCTTTCTACAGACATTTTGTTGCCTTCTCATCCAAACTGCAATTTGGATATTTCTCTAATGACAGCTTTTTCCTTAAAAGCATTTCCGAAGAAGACCACTGTGTCCATCCTCACCTTTTATGTTATAATGAATGTACTTCTGCTCTTCACTGAAGCTTTCAGACAGTTATTACTGGGTTCTCCTTAAGTATCAGAATTTATCTGATTCTAAATTACACATCATATGATTTAAACTGCTCTCCCATCATCTCAATATTGTATTCTACTTATCTCTTCCTCAAAACTTGCATTATTATTTAACATATACTGAGCATCTTATTGAGATACTCTAAGAAGTCACAGTAAAAGACTGAGGCTCAGTTCATTATGATTTTTCAACTATGATGGTGGAGTTGAATCTGATCTTTTTGACTGGAAAGCACAAGTTCTTGATATCAACTTATTTTTAAATATTTATTTTTATTAAATATTTCCAAAAGACACAAAGGAATAATGCATGTACTTATTAACAATATAATATAATAATATATTAACAATATAATGAAGATCCAAGTACTGGTCTCTTTGCTTAAGAAAGAGAATAGTGAAAATAGAGTTGAATATCCTGTATATCCCAATCGGATGCATTCCTCTCACACTCAAACTCATTTTCTTCCATACCCAAAGCTAACTGCTGGAATTGAGATGGGTCTTCAGTCAACCAAGATAAGGGCTGAGCCTTTGGTCCTCTACACTGACCAGTCATCAGTTACCACCTGGCTCTAGAGAGAGACTGCAGAATCTTATGCAGACCAACACTTTTTGTACAAAAGATTCAGCTTTGAACTGAATATAAAAATTAACACTCCTGATTGCTTGAAAAACCATGCTTTCATCTTCAGTGGGGGTTTCTAGGACCAAATTTCAGCATCAGATACAGATATTGATAGAAACATCTGGATTGTTGGCTGGAGTTTCCATTTTATTCCATAGAAATAATTTTACCTCGATGTAGATTGAATTGTTAGTTCAATTTAGTGCAGTTCTAAATCTGTCATCTTCTAGATCTGTTATCAAGGTTATGAAACCATATAAAGTAAGTTTTAATGCTTTCCTTTGTCTTTCTATCCTCTGGTATTATTTCCTCCTTGAATGAAGAAATGCAATGAAGAAGCAATGAAGCAATGAAGAAATGTGGCTTCATGTTTCTTTTCAATTCAGGTCTGGTGATACCTTTTCTAAGAAATTGTCCGGTTGGTGTGGACATTCTCACTTATTGCTGCCAGTTGATCATAATATTATCTAATCTTTTTGCATGACTACTGTGCTTACATTTATATCTTCTTTTCATTCCAATTATTGTAGACATGTTTTTTCTAAAATTTCATTTAATTTTTATCAAACCTGCCATTATATCCTTATATTATTGTATGAATGAAATTTTGGTCTTTTAATATTGTTCTTCTTTTTTTAAATTGTTTTGTCTGCTTATTTTGTTTTATATATTTTTCTGCATAATTTGTATTACTTCTATTGCTCTTTTACTAATTTTTTATTAGAATATTTTCTATTAAATTTCAGTCTTTCTTTTCTAAGCAATAATATTTAGTATATGGATATAAGGATACAGCCTTTCAAAAAACTGCATTTATACAGATCTTGTGAGTTTTTTAATGTATTGTTTTCATTATTGCTTTTTGCTTCTCTTTCTAGTTTCTAGTAAGCATTCTTTTTTGAACCATGAATTATTTAAATGCATGTGCCTTTAAATTTTTAGATCCACTTTTGACTTATTGTTTAGATTTTTTTTTTAATTTCTAACTTAATTTCATTTTAGTTAGCAATAGTAGTTTGTAGAAAACTGGCAATTTGTTCTGGATTGAGAGTCACTTTCGGCCTCATATGAGGTAAATTGCATACATATGTCATGAGAAGTTGAGGAAGATGAATATTTTCTAATTGTTCTACAGGTTTTGTCTGTATACATAATATCAAGTTTGTTCATTGTGTTCTAAAACTTTTTCATGTTACTGGCATTGCTTTGTTCATCTGCTCTAATTTTCACTGGAATGATGTATTAAAATCTCTTAATATTCTTAATGTTTTCATAGTTTTATCATACCTTAAAATTATTTGTTTTCATTGTTATTTTAATAAGCACCAACTTGTCTAGAATTACACATATCTTTAATAAGTTGAAACTTTTCATTATATAGTAGCATTTTATTTTTCCTGATATAAACATAGTTACACCTGTTTCATTTTGTTTATGATAATATGGAATTTCTTTAAATTTCTATTTAAATTTTTGACCTCTTTATATTTTAGATGAGTATCTTATACAAAGCAGATCAATTTTTAAAACTTAAGTTTGCTAACATCTGCCTCTTAACAAATTCATTTTACCAGTTAGGGTAGGGTTTCCATATGTATTTCCATATTACATAGTTTTTATATGCATAATTTAATTAATCATATTTTCAGACTTCTTTGCATTTTCTACCCTCCTTTCCACCCTTATTTTAAAATACCCACCTATGTCCATTTAATGCTGTATCATACATCAAGAATCTTTTAGTGAATATGCTCAAAGTTAAAATTTCATTGTCTATCAAGATAAAATAATCAATGTAAATATATAAGACATATCAATCTTAGTGCACAAACACTCAAAAATCTATTTGTTGTTGATGCAGGGTACTTATAAGTGCTGGTTCTTGGTAATGTGGGCTGCTATGAGAGATTTAGATTTTTTTAGGAAAGAGGCATAGATGAAGCAAAGAATTGTATTATGATTTTTCAGTGGTAATCCCAAAGCAATTGATCTCTGCTCTTTTACTCACATTTCAATGCTCAGAAATAACAATAATAATCACATGATTTTTTCAAGTTACAAGAGACCTGGAAAATAGAGTGTGATTTAAAAGATGTAATCTTAGAGTGTAAATGTCAAGTATGTTTGACATAATTGAGCTTGAATTTAATCATATTGTCATCCTTCTATGAAACAATTGAGGGATACTAGAATACTTCAACTCTGATCACCATCATTTCTTCATACCTAAAACAGTTGCCTAGGTCTTTATTTTCTTGCATTGTGGGGTCTTTTACTCATTTAATGAAATACTATTTCATTACATCTGCTAAGCCATTTTTCTGCAATCACTATGCTTTAGATTTCCCACATTGACAGCTTGGCAATTGTAAATAGTGCTGCAATAAACATCTGAGTTCAGGTGTCTTTTTTGTGTTTTTTTTATCCTTTGAGTAAATCCCCAGTAGTGGTATTGTTGGATCAAATTGAATAGAAAATGGTTCTATTTTCAGTGGTTTGAGGGCCCTCCACACAGCCTTCCATAGTGACTGGACCAGTTTATAATCCCATCAGCAGTGGAAGAGTGTTCCTTTCTCTCCATATCCATACCAGTTCTTGTTGTTGCCTTTTTTTTATATATCATTTTTAATATCATTCTTACTGGTGTAAGATGATATCTAAGGGTGGTTTTGATTTTTATCCAATGCCCCCAAACTGACAAATAGTTGAGAAAGATGTGTTAATGGAATATTATTTTGCATTCACAGCTGATAAATATGAAACATTTGTGATAACATGGATGGATGGACCTAGAGGGAATTATATTAACAGAAAAAAATCAGAAAGGACAGAAACCATGTGATCTCACCTATAGTTGGGATATAGAAGTGACAGGCAAAAGGCCAGGAAAAAAACAAGGGTAAACTCACAGCAGAGAGAGGGCAGATTGTTGGGGATGCAGTGGGGGGAGGAGAAATCAGGGAAGGAAGGAGCATGGTAAAATAGAGATGAAAACTCCTAGATGATGGGGTGTAGGGAGAACACCAGGGAATGCAATGATATAAGATAGACAGACAGACAGACAGATAGACAGACATAAATATGTAAACAACAAAATAACTAATAAAAAATTAAAAATAAATACATTTCCCACATTTCTCAGTTTCCTTGTTCACTCTTTCTTTTATTCTCCAGTCTTTCTTTTGGATTCAATCTCCTTCAAAGCAAAGCCACTCAAACCCAAAAGTTTGCTGTAACTCTAAGGTCCCTTCCGGCAGAGAACTGGAAAAAGGGGAAAAGGCCAGGTAAGTCTGGAAGGAAAGTAGCAAAACCAAACTACAAGTCAAAATAAAGGCTGTCATTGTCAGCCTCCCTATGGATCTCTGACTCACATCTCTTTCAAGTGTCTCTTTCCATGTCCTCTTGTATCCATGGTACAAGTCAAGCCCAAGAAGCAAGCAGAGCTTCTTCACCTGTCTCTCTGCTCCATGTACCTTGTCCAAATCTATTCTCTATATCTTCTCTTCCAAATACTTTTTACCTTTCCTCCAGTGTAAGTGGGACCAAGAACATGGAATCTCCCCCTTGTATTATACTATCACAATCACTTAAAATGTTGAATTTGAGCTCATTTGGGGGGTCAGGATTTTTCAGGAAGCTGAAGTGGCATAGATTGAAGGGATATTAATTTCCTTGTTCAGGTTGTTCCATAATACAAGAAGACTAAAAATTTTAGCTCTAAATCTTGTTAGGACTAATTCTCAACTCTGTATTGTTTCACATGTTCTCTCACTGATTCTTATGTAGAATTTTGGAGAGATTTGACAACCAGTGACCTAGTTAAGGAGAAAGTATTTTGATCCTAATTCTTTTAAAGTCTATGGACTTCTCTACAGGGACTAGAATAGAATCCAAAATCATTTCATTTGACTTCCACTCATCAAATTCCTTGAATTCAGTAAGAAATAAACACACTCTTCAGTCAAGGGTTGGTCTTCAGACAATCTGTTTCATCCCTGGGATCAATGATCTAAATATCCTTCTGAATACCTTTATTGCTATGAGTCAAGCAATCCCATTGATAAGAATCTAGCTTATTGTTTCTGTGGAGATATACACTTTCTTAAAGAAGGACAATCTAAAAACAAGAAAATGAGATTTCCTGAGGGAAAAGTATCATGAACAGAGGTTTGACTAAGTGGATTAAACTGCACTGGAAAGAAAATTAAATGAAATCCCTGGGTAGTTGGAGATGTGATCTAAGCTGGGGCTGGCTGTCTAGCTCTCTCTTGATCCAGTCTCAACCATACCTCTCTGTTCCAGAGACTGTTACTGTGAAAAATAGAAATTAGGGTCTAGAGAAAACTATATTTCCGAGATCCAGAAGCTTTGTTGTGGTTTACACCTGCACAAAAGCTGGCTATGAAAGTAGAAACACTATGAAGCAGCCAGGGCTAGGGACCGCGATTCGAGTCCTGCCTGGGGCCCTTAGCAAGACCTAGTTCCAAAAAAAAAAAAAAAGCTGGGCATGGTGGCATGCGCCTGTAATCCCAGCTACCTGGGAAGCTGAGGCTGGGGATTCCTTGAGTCTGTGGTACCCCAGGCAATGAGAGCCTGCGGTTCCACAGGCAAAAATAGTGAGACTTAGTCTCAAAAGAAAAAAAAAAGAAAGCAGAAACACATCACAGCAGGAGAAAAACCTAGAGACAAGTGGTCTGCATGGGGCAGTTGTACAGTTATCCACTTGCATGCTGTTCACGTAAGGACAGTCCCTTCTCCCTCACCCCTGCACTCATCATGGACTTGCATGACCTCTCTCAGGTGTTTGTAGAAAAAGTAAGCTGTCCAGATATTATGAAAAAATGCTATGTTTTCTATTTCCAGAGTAATTCAAAACTCTTGACATTCAGGTTTTATAAAACATTTTACTCACTAATGGCTTAAATCTGAGATAAAAGTTAAGACTTCACACCTTGTCTAAGATTATTCTGAATTTTGGTGCAGTCCATGTTTTTGACTGAGACAATCTCACTGGGCAGAGAATTCAAAGTCTACTAAGAAGGAAGTTTGTGAAAAGGTTGTTGAGAGAAAAATTGAGGAGTTTGAACCAGGAGATCAATATCAGATTTTTCTGAGAAACATGTTTCCACTCTCAGAGTTTTAGGCATCAGTTATATAAGAAAGTTATTGCAAAGGAAGAATATACACTTTTTTTTCTTAACAAAGGAAATAAGGCATCTACTTCATCTCCAATGTTTTCTACCAAGTAAAGGAAAGGTCTCAAACAAACTTAGTTAACTGATAAGAGAAACACAGTTCATAACTTGAAAGCAATCTATTGTCTTTAGAAAGCTAATTCAGCCACAGTTATTTATGTTTGAGAAGATTAAAAAAATTCCATCTATCCACAACATGATAGAATAGAGAAGTTAATATCATGCTCACTTCTAAAAACAACTATTAAAAAAATATTTGCTTACATGAAGACTCAGAATTTCTTGATAGAGTTCCAGGACTCCATGGAGAATTTGAATTAATTTTAATAACTATTGAGGGGAAATGAGTGGAAAATAATGAAGGATGACTAGGAAAGTAAATATCTCAACTGGCAGATTGCGATGGGGGTCAGCTCTTCAAGGCATGGTGGTACATTACATCATACTGTGAGTTTTTCAGGAGGAACTCATGCATGGATATGGGGCTAAGATATTGAGAACTCTGTGACTGGTGTAGACATGAAAAGCTCTCCCCTCCCTTTCCCCAGAACTCAAAGACATACCAGGTTGAACAGGTTTGGGTCCTTCACAGGTCCCAAAGCTGACAGGATTTGTAAAATGCTCACTAATTCCTTGGAAAGTATCAGGTAAGTGCACAGAGTTTGCAGCCCTAGTCCCTCAGGAGCAGAATGGCAAAAAGAGGAGGGTTCATATCCAAAAATCAGGACATACATCCCAGTTGGGCACCAGGGACCTAGAATGTTTATGCCTTATATTCACAGAAGTATTTTAAAACAGAATCACTAAGGTCAAAAGTTGGTTAAGAATTTGTGAAGTGCGTGCCGGGAGGAAGTCCAATAGCCTGGTTCCAAAATCTGACTTAGGTCATTTTAAAATAAAGGTAAGTTCAAATTGTTTTCCATCAGGTGGTCCTTGTGGAACCCACGTGGTCCTGAGGAATGAAGCTCAGGCAGAAGAAGAAAGTAGACTCTTAGGGTGAAAGATCTTTAATTGGTATGTATAAAGAGGGGTGGGGGAGATAAGAAAGGATTTCAAACAACAGCAATTTGAAAATTGCCCATCACTTTGTGGGCAAGTGGCCAGGCAGAGAGACAGCCTAAATTTGATGACTGAGTTCTGAAAGTTTTTTATGTATCTATGGCACCTTCTGGCGGGAAAGCACATGAAAAGGGTTCAGCAGTTCACAGAGAACCGGGACAGGAGGAAAGACCTGGAATAATCTACCATGTGGTCAGGCTAACAACTATGATTTTCTCTACCCAAATCCTAAGTCCCAGGAGAAGCCTCTCCTGTGTCTCTCAGCTACATGTCTCTACTTTAGGTGTCTTCTCTCTTCTCCACATATCTCCCTTCTTCTTTCATTTCTCTCTATATACACCCCACTTCTTCCCAGTCATCTCCTCCTTCAAAAAGTCCAGTTTATGCTTGCTGAGAATTATAGTCCAAGGAGACTGCATGTATGTGATGGGGGGAGGGCAATGGAGTGTGTCCGTGGTGCTGCAATGCTCCTTCCCATTCCCTGGAGATACACTCTTTAATAAATATTGAATCTGTCAGAAACCACGACTCTGTATGTTGGTCCCTGACTTCTGGAGTTTTAGTTGCCTATCCAAGACAATGAAAGTAAAATAAGAAAGAGATAAATAAGGGTATATCTGAGTTTTAACTCATGGCTTTTGTTGCTGTTTCTCATTTTCTGTTATGGCAGACTAAACTCTAAGCCTCCAGTGGTTCTGAGTTTCAGTGTGCATGTGCCAGCTAATATGGCTGCAGATGTGCAGGTGAGAGATAAGAGGAGCAGCCAAAGGTTAACCAGGAGGTCAGTGATTTCTATATTTTTATTTTCCTCTATATATTTTTATCTAGATCTTCCCTCTAGAATCCACGAGAAATGTCCCTTTAACTTGCTCAGTGGTGTAATGATTGAATTTGTAAAATTTCTTCTTTTCTTTTCCATCAGAAGACAAGAGTGAAAAAGATGCACATGTGCTAATATCATGATGAAGGTGAAAGAAATCTGAGAAGAAGATAGTAGAGGCTTGATCCTCACACTGGAAAATAATATATATCTCATAATATATATAAATATATATAAAATATATATATCTTATAAAGCTCTTTAAAAATACATTTTTAATTTTGCTTGATCCTCACACTGGAAAGTAATATATATCTTATAATATATATAAACATATATAAAACATTTTTTAATTTTTCAGGTTAAAACAAGCATACATAGCAAAGGCATCCAAATTGTATTCTGGGTAAGTATTTATGTGGGTATAATTTCAGTTTTCAAGGGTGAATCAGTCTATGAAAAACAACTAAATCTACATATCTTCTACTTTTTTGTTTTTAAGAAATAATCTCTATTTTTCCCCAGTCAAAATTTGCAACAAGCTACTGTTCTTCTAAGCATACTTATCTGTCAGCAGTACGCTTTGATTCCTGTGGTGCTGATCTTCGGTTCAGACATGGGGTTATTTTTGAAAAACAAAAGTACATGCTAGAGTACCTTAGCTGCTGGGGTTTCAGCTCATTTTCTCTGAAAGCACAGAATCACTCACCTCCCTTGACTAGGCATCAGTCTCAATCCCAGCAGGCCTTATTATTCAAAAATGCATAATCTCTTCTATTACCAGAAACCTGTTTGGAGGAAAACAGACATCTTTAACTTACTAGTTCCTTCACAATCCCACCAACTTTCTCCTGTTGACAACTGAGACGGCAGATGTCCTGAAGCCCCAGCCTGACAGTGAGGTGATGAAGGATGTTCTGCTTGCTTACATCATGGGGTGCTCAGGTATTCACACTGCCTCCAAAATATTTCCAGAATGTCAGGGTGTGACAAGATGGGATAGAAAGCAAAAAGAGAGGGAGAGAAAAAGAGAGAGATCAATCTGTCAATCTATCTTGGTCTCTCCTTTTTATCTCTTTATCTCATCCTTTCCCATCCTTCATAACCTATATTTACTGCATAGAAGTGTCAAGAATGGTTCAGAGTCCCTGTTAAATGTGTGAATCTCTGCATGCCAACAAGCAGTCACATGGCTGCTTGCACACCCAGGGAACTGGGCCATTAGGGCCCCTTTGCTAGTGGGGAGCCAAGGTGGTGAGAAACCCCTGGCAGGCCCCCTGCACCGGAAAGCCTGGGAGGGGGGTTCCAGGTGGGGTCTTAGTCCAGCCCACCAGCGGATGATTGTCCAGGGAAGCCATCTGCCAGCCAGGAGGGTCCAGGCATGGTTTGGCAAAGCCCCTACCCCAAGGGGGTTTGGTACTGCACCTGCCTGGCCATCCGAACCCTGCCCTGACACAAGGAGGTACCAGCATGTGGGTGGGGGACTGGGAGGTGTGGGATGCCCCTGCTGTTTCACTATCACTCCAGCCAATCTTCAGGTGGAGGAAGAACATAAATAATATAAACAGCATCATAGAATGGGAGAGGGAGGGACCAGGTAAACATCCAGCCCTCACATCTGAGCAAGACATAAGAGATGGAATATCGAGAGAACCAGTGCATGTGAGATGAGACAAGATGTTAAGAACCCACACCTACGTGCTCACCAGGTCTGGAGGAGACAAAATCTAAGTTTTGAGATGCCATCTAAGAGAGCCAGGTGCCCCTTCCCACTCCAGAGGAGAGGAAGGCCACAGAGTTGGGGCATCAACCCCACAGTGAGAGAAGATGATCTACAAGGGCCATTCACAGATACCTGTACCCACAGAGAAATTTCTTCATCAACAATGGCTAGGGGTGAGGCCCCCTAAACTAGATGCAAGAACTGTAAGGTAAAGCAGCAAAACAACAGAGAATGTATTGGAGAAGACAGCCAGCAATGATAAAACATGGACGACCACAAATAAATACAGACTGGCTACTCAACACAAGGTTAACACTGAAAACCTACCAGCACAGTTCCCAAGAACACAGTCCCTCACTCAGTGAAAAGACACTGCCTCAGGAAAGAAAGAGACTAAAGGACTTAACACAGATTAACAAACAACAAAGAGAGAGGAGTCTGAGTGAATAGTGAACAGAGAAGGCGTCAGAGGGAGGGGGAGATATCCCAATAACCATTTACTGAGGTTGTAATTTAAGGAATAAAAATAAATTTTTAAAAAATGTATAAATTCCCCTTCCCACTTCCTCATAACAAGAGATAAACTATTTAAAAATCTTTCCATTGAAACAAATTTCTCCCCCTGCCCCGTGAATTAATCAAATGATTTGAGTAAATCAAATGAGGTGCAAGTTTTACATAAGGCTGTATTTATATGTGTGTTTGTGGATTCTGAGGATTAATGATGTACAAGAAAATCTGTTTCCAGATTGTCTCAGAGTTTGTTGGGAACAATTATATCAACTAATCCTTTTTGAAAGCACCAACAGAGAAGTACCATTAAGATGAGGAAATTGAGGTGCAAGCATTTTAAAGGATGTGACTAGAGTCATAATTTAAATTTAAGATTGCTGATGACAAAACATTTGCTCTTTTCAATCCACTGTACTGTTCTCAAGAGAGATGTACACAAGGTTAAATAACAGACAGTTTAAAAAAAATCACAGTTCAAGGAAAGATCTCACAAGGCTTCTTGTGTACAATTAAATCACAAAGGATCAGCACAAAACCTCCACACTTCATGTACTGAACCTCAACCCTGATATCAGCACCACAATGAGATGGGAAGGAGGGAAGAAATGTTAAGAGCAAGGCACAAAGACTCATCCCACACCAAATTCCTGAAAATCATTTTCAATCAAAATTTAACAAACTTAGATTACCTAGTATAAATGAAACAATACATAACAGAGAAAATTGCATTAGAAAAACACTAATATCTGATTTTCATCAATGTCCATGTTGTTTTTAGCAGCAACCTGAAATAAGAAGTAGTTAACACTGTGGAAATACACTTGATGAAATACTAGGTAATTAGCTACAAACTCAAGAAACACCATCCTAATTTTTTGATAAGCACAACTGATCTGTGCATTGGTCATGGCTCAGGAGTACACCAGAAAATGATGCCACTTTAAATATCAGTGTGAATGGACAGGAAAAATACTAATTATTAAATTTATTAAGCATCTGGAATTTCTTTAAATATTTTTCAGGTTGCATGAAAATATTTTATTCAATTATTGAATGCCTTCATGATCTAGACCTGGGTGATATAGTAGTCAGAAAGACCGTATATGATGCAATTCCTTGGGGATAGGTTACATCACATGGGGAAGGCATTTTGCAGGCACGACTATGGTTAAAGCCCTGACAATAGAAATAGTCTGCTGGGTAGCTTCAACAACAGAAATGTATTTTCTCAGTTATAGAGACTGGAAGTCCAAGATCAAGGTGCCCTCAGGGTAGGTTTCTGGGGTGACCTCAGATGGCTGCCTTCTAATCATATTGGCATATAGATGGCTGCCTTCTAATCATGTTGGCATATAGATGGCTGCCTTCTAATCATGTTCACAGGAGTCCTCTTCTCCATAAAGGTGGAGGAGTTGAAAAAGAGGGATATTTGGTATGTTTTCCTCCTTATAAAGACATCAGTCTTTTCAAAATAGCATCCCACACAATTAACCTTAAATGACTATCTTAAAAGTCTATCTTCAAAAACTGTTACCTCAGAGGTTAGGGCTTCAAGATATGAATTTGGGAAGACACATGTCATCCTAGAACTAATAACATCCTGAATTAAGCAGATAAGCCTAATCTATCATGGCAACCCTTAAAAGCAGAGAATCTCACCAGGTTGAAGTCAGAATATGGGATGGAAGAGCAGGAAAAATTTTAGGCATGAAAAAGGTTTAGCTTGCCATTGCTGGTTTCAAGTTGGCAAGCACCAGGAGCTACACAGAAGATAAGAATCACAGTGGATGCCAGACAGCAAACAAACAGGAGCTCAGTGCCATGGCTACATGAAACTGAATTCTAACCACACTCTAGAAGAGCTTATATGAGAGCAGTCCAGAACCTCTAGAAGGGAATACAACTCTACCAACACCTGGATTTCAGTTTTTGAGACTCAAGCAGAGAAGTCAGGTGAAATTTCTAGTTTTCTGACCTATAGAACTACAAGATAATAAATCTATGCTCCTATAACCTGCAAAATTTATGGCCACTTTTTAATACAGCAATAGAGAACTAATATTGATGTGATCCCTTCTCTCCCAGAGTGCATAGTCTAGCAGACCAGACAACAGAGGAAACTGATAAAATATTAGCAAAGTGGAAAATAATTGCTATGTGAGAAGTAAGAAAATGGATGAAATAGGGAATGTCATAGAGTATCTATGTATTAAGAACTGTTGGTAATAGTGATATTTAAACTGAACAAAGGGAGAGAAGGAACTAGACCTTCAAAGAAACAGAACAAGAGTATCCCATGTAGAGGGAACAGATGTGCAAGACCTTGAGCTATGAAACAGTGCAGGATATTCAAGACATTGAAAGTTGTTCAGTCAGGCTGATAGCAGTAAAGGGCAAAATTTGGAAAAATGAAGTTAAAGATAGGTTGAGCAGAGATCATGCAGTGCTTTTTAAAACACAAATGGACTTTTGGATTTTATTCTAAGTATAACAGGAAATCCTTGCAAGCTTTCAAGCAACAGAGTGCTATGAAGAAAGAATTTTGAAATGGGAGGGGGGGAGATATTACTAGAAGAACTGGAGAATCTCAAAAGATGTTCTTAGTTTAGTTAGTATTACTATACCAATGTTTACTTCAGAATTTTGATTGCTATACCATCATTATGCAGAATATTAACATTAGAGGAAGTTGGGTAAAAGATTTATGCTGTGTACAAAGATAGATGATGATGATGGAAGATAGATAGATGATAGATAGATAGATAGATAGATAGATAGATAGATAGATAGATAGATAGATAGATAGATAGATAGATAGATAGATAGATAGATAGATAGATAGATAGATAGATAGATAGATAGATAGATAGATAGATAGAACCTGCAAATCTAAAATTATTTCAAAACAAAAAGTTAGAAAAAAGTCATTACCTAGTCTTTAATCAAAGGTCAATCTTAGTTGGAGGACAGGTTGTAGATTCACAAGATTGAGCCAGAATACAAGTTAGGAAACTAATTCAATAGTCCAATTATCCTAACAACTTGCTAAGAAAGTTCAAGATCTGTTTTTGAAGCAAAACTTAGGACTTGATGATGAATGAGGTATAGGGGTGTGTGTGTGTGTGTGTGTGTGTGTGTGTGTGTGTGTGTATTCATTGAAATCATTAGTAAAGGAATGGAAGAAGTCATGTCTAGATTTCTGGAAAGAGAAATTAAGTAACTCTCTTACTTCTAAATTGCAAGATTACAGAGAGTGAGGAGAAAAGAATACAAGTCTTTAAGGTCAGTAAGCCTGTATGTGAAGAGATTAAAGTGTGCTGACACTCTAAGATGAGATTTATCTCAGGCAACTGAAAGCCAGAAACATGATGTTGAAATGCTAATTACTACTGGTGAGAGACAAGAGGCATCTGCTTTAATCAACAACCAGAACAGGCAATATTCAAGAAAGAATCCTATAAGCTCAGTCCATGCATTCATGCTGCGGGGCAGAAGACTGACCAGTGCTCTGTTCATAGTACAACCACCAAAACTCAGAAATTAAATCTTCATGGTGTTTTTATTATGTCTAGGTTATGTTCTTATCAGAAATGTATGATACTACAGCTCAGATTAGTGAAATCAAGAAAAGAAGTGACCTGTTTATGCTTAAGACAGAGTTCTCAGGAAAAGTAGTAACAAGTGAAACAAGATTACAGACATTTATGAGAACTCTGGGGACAGAGATTTCAACATTATTTTGATAAGTGATCACTCTTAATAAATAAATATTCATATATATGTATATATAATCTATTTCTGTTATATATACACACATATTTATATCTCTAAAAAAACAAGCCAACTGTTTCTTCATACCAGACATCCTGGCACAGAAATTGTGATACTGCTGAGCTTCTTATTAGAAAATCTATAAAAGGATTTCTAGGTAGTCAATGTGAATTTAAAGTATAAGAAATTTTATATTATTTCCCCAAATTAAGGCATTAGGACTCGATGTTTCTTAATGAAGTATTGATGAGGTCTCAATTAGAATGAGAAGATGGGAAAATGTCCAGACTTAACAGATATACAGTGTATCTAAGTCAAGGGTGATGGAAAATTGCTTCATTAGTTTCTTAAATTATTAAATAGAACATTCACTGTAAATCTCTAGTTCATAGTTTAAAAATTCAATTCCTGTTAATCTCCTTCCACACATTGTATAAACCAAAGTCTTAATAAGAGACTAATCCAGAGGACAAATACAAAACCTGGTCCACATCTCCATGAGTCTTAGCTTATGTTGCAAAATCAATGGTCTTGACATTCTTGTTTAGTTTGTTCAACTGATACAGCATAACCATACATTTCATTTAATTAATTTAAAGGCTTTACTTTTGAAATATTCATGATATACAACACAAATATTTATTTTCATATAACAAATACATATCTATTTTTATTGAAATTTGTTTCATTGGGACAAATTCAATTTTCTTTAGCAAGCAAATGTTTTCCCAAATAAATTTATACTGCTTGATTCAGAGACATGAAGATATAATATTCTATGCTATATATATATGTATATATGTGTATATATATATATATATTCCTTGGTTTCAATAAATTCATTTGAATTTATTGAAGAAACAGAATCAAGGAACCTTAGGATCACACAGGATCACAACCCCTAGCCCATGACTCAAGGAGCTTGCATGTGCCTTTTTCAATATTCTCTTAGCTATGAAGCACTATACTCCTTTGGGGGAAAACTAGAGGTGATTTTCTTGCTACACTCTCTCCAGGTGCTACAACTCTTTCCCCTAATATCATACTCCTGGAGCAATGTGCCCTACTCCAGTGATCTACTACTCCTGACATCAGCTCCTTTGCTGTAGACCTTGACTACAAGGGCAGATAATAGTGCCCAGGCACAGCTGTATTTCACAATGCAGTTACTTCAGTATCACAATCCAAATGGGGGGAAAGAAAGAAAAGAGGCTTTTTATTAGCTAGGAAGTTACTGGCACTACCCACTGAGTCTATTGAGAGGAGCTCCCAGAACAAGTTGACCCTTCAAGGAAAGAGCGAAGATATCCCATGAAGCAATTGTGCAAGGCTCTTAGTAGAACTCCATTCTTTACTGGATCACCTGGTGGTTGACATCACTTCCTTGCTGAAAAGCATTACCGTTTTCTGTGTTTTAACTTGGTTATCTTTTTGCAAGCTGAACCCCCTGCTGAACTCTTCAGACATACTCTACTCACCCCACATACCCTCTCTGGCAGTGGGTAAATGGCAAATGAAAAGGTTCTCTCCATCAAGTCAATTGACGAGGGCAGGTGGCAGGGTACCCAATGATGCTTTTGCTCTCCATGCTGCTTAATGTCTCCAAGATCAAACACAAAGATCATGGGAGGAACAGGTGATCAGCGGGCAACAATAGATGACTGCACTAGGTTCTGGATGAGTTGTGCGTCTCCGACAAAATGGATGGCCCCATTTAAAATGACTTCAGAAGTATCAAAGGAGGTCTCTGTAGTTACCGTATATGCCTTCAGACTCGAACATTATTTTTCCAGTCCTGCTGGTGCTACTCTTGCAGTGTGAGAAGGAAATGTGAAAAAGGATTTCTCATCATACAGATTTCTCCTAAATATGTTTCTTCCAAAAACAAATGCAAATTTTATAGGCAGGTTTTCAAATGAGACTAGGAGAATATATACCCATTCACAGAAACATTTATGGGATACAATAGGCATATTGTGATCAGCAGAAGTTTTCACCAAGAAAAAATATCAAAGAATTTTTCCCATTGTTCATTAAGGACACTGTGTCTTGTGCCCCAATAAAGTATAATTATAAGACAAGTTATATGCATTTTAGTCACTATTTTTATAGGCCACATTTTCTTGACCCAGTTTAATTTTCTATATTGGGAGTGTTTATCAGTTTATTTTATTCTCTAATAGAAATATGATCACATATGATCACCTCTCTACACATGAAATTTTTATTTTATAGTAAAGTTATATTCAAACTTTTATAAATCAATTAGGTTTTACTTTAAAATTGTGTTTTTAGTTAATATCATAAAAACTCAAAATAATGTAATGGATATCATAGGAAAAGTCTGTCTCCTTCCCATTCTAAATCCCCAATTCCCTTATTTCCTATCAGAAACAACAGCTTCCATATAGTTTTAACAATTCAAAGATTAATATGCATGACTTTATGTATTCACTTTCCCATTTTGTATACAACTGATAACATATTATCCATGTTGCAGTATTTAACTCTCAGAAAAATTTACTTGTTTTTAAAAAATTTCCATAAAATAGACTTCTGCTTTATTTTTAATAGCTATATGTCATTTCACTCCTTAGTATATGGAACTCCAAATTTATTTATCTTATCTCTTTTAACTATATAAATTTTCTATTTTTTCCATTACAAAATAATACAATAAATATTTATATGGATGTGCAGAAATTTATTTGTTAGATAAGTTTTCAAATGAAAATGTTCAGGGAAAATAATGTATATTTTTGTAAATATTACTGAATTGCTTTCCCAACAATTGTAAACAATCTTTTATAAAATGATACTGCCTGTTTCCTAATATTCTATACAATACATTTTCAATACAATGTAGATTTTAAATGCAATTTATTTTGCCTACTAGGGAAAGCTGTCTTTCTCTCTGTCCTTCAATAATTATAATTGAGGTTGAGTTGACTGCTATGCACTCAATGTCTTATTGAGAATTGAGTTTTTTTTCATTAAGTCGAAATATCTAGTACATATAAGGCTGAGCCATATAAAATTGCCATTTTGATTGGTAAAACTGGATTAAAAATCAACCATTTATTATATATTATATATCATATAATACAGTAAACCCAGAGAGACAAATGATGAATAGATAGACATATATTGAGATGAGTTAATGATATATATTTTTATAAAAGTTAAACTTAAGTATGAATTAAGAATACATCTTAGGTTATCCCTTTATTTTCTTTTTCATAAATGGCTCAACTGTTCTTTTTTTATATGAACATATAAAGATAAAAGGAATTATTTTCAAAAAAATACTACCACTGCCTTTAAATGTGTAAAATGTGTAAAATGAATTTGTAGTACATTTTAAAGATAACTTTTTTATCTGTTGAACTTTTCATAAACAAAATCTGCAATACAAAAATTCAATCTCTCAAAACATCTAATTCTTGGTGTTTCTCATTGAATATCTAAGGATATCCTTTTATGCATTTTATTCCTAGATATTTTACAACATTCATGATCATTAGAATGAGAATTATTGTTTTATTATAGTATTTAATTTGGTATATCTAGAGAAAAGGGTTACTTTTGAATATTGACTTCATAATCAAATGATTTTTTGTTAATCTTTATTAATTTTGCTGTTTTTAAATATATAGTCGTACCATTTGAATATAATGAAATGTCTCTCTTGTGTTAATATATATTTTTTCTCCTCAAATCTATATTTTTCAACTAGCATCTACAAAACTTACATCAAAGAAGATTTTGGTTTCTATTTTGACATATGTTTTACTGGTGAGGCATTCATTTATTTCTATGAGCATTTAAGAGTTTTTATGCAATATACCTGTGAAATTTTATCAAACACAATTTTAGGAAGTCTTTTACAACAATATAAAGACTATAGGATCTTTCTACTTTGGTTCTTATTGACATAAATGTTATTACTAAAATTGAACCATCCTTGCATTCATGATGTAATTACATACAACTGGTCTAATTATCTTTCATGTGCTGCTGAATTCCATTTACTATTATATTGATTTATTTCAAATTTGCGTATCAATATTCTTAAGCAAAATTTGTGTCTATATGGTGCAATGTAATAGTGATCTCAGATAGAAAATTGGGAATTTATAATCTCTCTCAATTCAAAGCAATATTTGATGAAGTTGATCCCTGAAAGTTAACATTTTCCTGATAGAGTTTGTCAGTCTAGTATTTTGGGGTGAGTAGTTAATTGGCAAAATTTGGGGTTTCTTCTAAGAGTATTTTATTCTTCTAAATACTAGCTCAACAACAGACAATCAGAACAATGGAACAGAATTGAGAGCATGGAAATAAAACCACACATATATCATCAACTAATCTTTGATAAAGGATTAGTTGATCCTTTGATAAAGGATTAGTTGACATAATCCTTTGATAAAGGATTAGTTGACATAAGGGAAAAACTTATGTTGGAGCAAAGATTGCCTCTTCAATAAGTTATGTTGGGAAAATTGAACTAAGACCTCAAAAAGAAGATGGACCAAGACAACATCTTCACACCTTGTACAAAAACCAACTCAAAATGGATAAAGGACTTAGATGTCAGACCTGAAACCATAACATACATAGAGAAAAACCTCGGCTAAAACCTCCATGAAGTACAATTCAGAAATCCCTTTTTGGAAACATATACAGATGGCAAAAAACTGAAGGAAAACATAAACAGAGGAGACTACATCAAACTAAAAAGCTTCTCTACAGCAAGAGACAACAGAAAATACTAAAAGAAGCCCAACCAAATGGGAAAAAAATTTTGCCCTCCACAAAAGTGATAAGGGTTTAATAACACAGATCCAAAAGGAACTTACACAACTAAACAAAAACAAAACAAGAAGCCCAATCAAAAAATGGGGAGAAGAACTAAAAAGACACTTCTCCAAAGAAGAAATACAAATGGCGAACAGGCATATGAAAAATTGCTCAATGTCACTGACAATCAGAGAAATGCAAATCAAAACCACAATGAGATACCACCTTACACTAGTAAGAATGACCCACATCAAAAAAACAGGCAACAATAAGTGCTGGCATGGATGCAGAGAGAAAGAAACCATCTTACACTGCAGGTGGGAATGTAAACTGGTCCAGCCACTATAGAAAGCTGTGTGGAGAACCCTCAAACTAATGAAAATGGAATTACCATTTGACCCAGCAATTGCTCTTCTGAGAATCTACCCAAAGGAGACCTCAATGTTGGTTGAAAAGGACACCTGTGTTTGGATGTTCATTGCAGTACTGTTTATAATTGCAAGGACATAGAAATAACCCAAATGTCCCAAAACAGATGAATGGATGAAAAAGATGTGGTATTTATATACAATGGAGTATTATTCATCAATTAAAAATAACAAACTTGAGAATTTATTGACTTGGATGTACTTGTACTAGCAGAAATGAGTCAGAAAGGAAAATGCAGAAGCTAAACGGTTTCACTAACATATGGACAACCAAATGAAAATATACAATGGGGGAAGGTTGGGACCAGCTGGGGTGGTCAGGGTGACCTCTGGAGATTAAATGGAGATTAAACTGATGTGAAATATAAATAAATAAATAAACAAACAAACAAACAAATAAATAAATAAACAAAAAACTTCTATTTTCCTCCAAATATTTCATGTTAATATTTTATATGATGTTAGTATACTTTATATTTTTGGCAATTTTAACTTACATACATAAGCCATTAGTATAATGGAATAATATTGTTACTATATTTTGTTGGGCTATATGAAGGAGAGGTTCAAGTTAATGAGCATTTATCTTCAAAAATTTTGTCTATATGACTGCTTTAGTTTCTAAATATAAAGAATAAGCAGAATCAGGCAACAGAGAAAGTAATTTCATGTGTCATTGTGCTATATATATATGGAGTGTGTGTCTAGGGGGTGTGTAACTATGAATAGTGAATTTCAATTCACTATTAAACATTTTCATAAAAATTTAAAACTAATATGTACTTACTAAATTGTTTATTACAATTCATACCTCCGAACAGTTACTATTTTCATTCACTAGATACCTTCCCTTCCTCAAAAAGCATGAAGAATTGTAGCATGCCTAACTCTAGTTCACTAATTTTTAGTTTAAATAGCTGTAATAGGATGTCAGGTCACAGGTGAATTGAAGGTGGGAGAAATTTGGGGTACAAAACAATATTAGAAAATATATAAATAAATTAATTGATTTTAGAAAACATTTATTTACATATGGGAAATATCAGAATAAAAGGAATTGATGATTTTGAAAAATAAATAAACACAAGAGTTATAAATAGCAGTGATTCTTTAAATGACAAAATGCCAGTAAGCCAGTAGATTTTTCAATATTTCTCTTTAATTTACCATAGATAGCTATTCTAAAAAATAATTTATGTAAGCTTTAATTGAGATAAGATTTGCTATCTGTGACTCTGGGTTCTATGATTTGCAGAAAAAAAAAAGGCTTATTAATTTCCAAAGGATAACATGTGGAACTACAAGATGATAAAAGGTAATTTCATTTTGGGGTCTGCCATTCATTCATGGTATATATTAATGAGGATTAAGAGAACTCCTGGTAGATTCATGGAGAAAGTAGGAACTATTCTTAAATATAATAGAAAACACAATATTTCTGTAAATTTTGGTAAATGGACATTTTTTGTTTTGATTTTTACCGCAGCATAGGCATGTCAAGATGACATTTAAATGGTATAATGATATATAAAGTAATTTTCTCTTAAATCACTTAGAATTATAAGCACAAAAAAGGCAACTTTGGAAGGACACCATTTACATGAATGTTCAAGTAAACAGCATATGAGCCTTGAACAGATACAGTCACCATATCCATTTTGACAATGAAATCATTACTTTTTTAGCCTGCAGCCAGTAGGAGTAGTTGGAATTGGGTTAGAAAAATCAATACACATAACCCTTGAGATTTTGAAGGTATAAAAGGCTTAAAATTTCATGAGAGTTGAGTAGCATCACCCAAGCCAGCTAACATTAATACATAAAATTTTAATAAGACAACATATAACAACATTTCTTTGTTAACTACCATATTTTATGATAACTAGGAAACATGTATGGAGGAAAGAAGACTTGAGGAAATTAATTCCAATCCTACTGTTTTCAGATATTCAATCTTTTTTACATCTAAATATGGCATAGCTAGATATCCCTACACCCTTATCAAACATCAGAAACCAAAGGGATCCTAACTCTGCATGTAGAAAAAAAAATGTTCTTTACTTTCTTTTTTTTACTTATATCCATCTACGACTTTAAACAAAACTAAAGCAAAAGAAAATGACTAGGAATATTGACAGATCATTAGTTGTGAAAATACGAAAGACTGAGAAAATATAAAGTATACAATACTTAGCTGTAAAAAAAACTTCAGTCAGTATAAGAAACAACATATTTGAACATTTTTTTGCTTGTGTTATTACTCATCTTTTAATTACATAAATTCCTGTATGATTACTATTCTTCAAGAGAACAAATTTATTTGACTGACAAGTTTGGTAATTATATAACAAGAGAAGTTATAAAACATAAAGGTGTACAGAAGCCACTGCATCCTTATAGGCCACAGTCTCCTTACTTGTGAAAAGAAGAGGTAGACAGATTAAACTGAAGACCCAGAACTTCCATTGTTTCATGTTCCTAAAATTCAGGAAAGAGCTTTTTTATGTATGTCTCTTTTAGAGCTTCTTTTTTCTTTCCTTGAAAATTAAGCCATAGGGAGAAAGCTAGTAAGAACAGTGTTTTGAGCTAAATAAATCATTCTAAAATGACATTGAGACATCTAACATTCCATAATGAAGGTCATCTGATATTTGATCACAGTTCTAACTATTCACCAATAGTTTCATAGTCTATTTCCTGGTGACAGAAAGTAACCTATCCTCATTATACTCATGCTTTAACAATTGGTCAGAGACTAAGTCTAGATTCCACTCAAATAATCACTGAAGGTGCTCTTTACATTCTATCTGGATGTTCAGATCTAAGTCAAGGGGGTATGGGGACAGGGAAGACACTACCTTTGCCTTGATAGTTTCTAATTCTAAACATTAATCATCCTACCTTGTTTTAAAATGTAAAATTAAATACTAATTATAGGATCTCTTTAATGACAGCAGATGAACTAGAAAAGTTCATTTACAAAGCAAAGGAGTATATTTTATTTTATAATATATTGAATTGTGAATGCATATAAGTGTTATTCACTAGCCAGTTACTCGTAGAGCGCTAAGAAAATAGCCCCTATGACAAGACCAGTCTGCTGCAAACCCATGAGGCTTTTGCATCAGCCAGGTATGCTGCATCCTGAGAGGCTCTTGCATTAGCCAAGGATGGGCCCGGAACAGAACAGGTAAAGGGCACTCAAAGAAGTGTAAGCCCCTGTCCATAGGAGACCATATATGGTTGCAAACTAGACCATTGGACAGTTAGTATATGTGGCAAGCATTGATTGGAGATTGTTGGTGGCCGCATAGGATACGAGAAATGAAACGACAAGGAGAGATGGCCCAGCCACAGCCAGGGGTCAAATGGAAGTATGAACCATGAGACAACTTTATTAACAAAAGGGAGAGGTATTTATAGGCACAGGTTCAAGGCCTGACAGGGCCTGGTGAAGGTCTGGCGAATTCCATGAAAGATAAACCATCCTGAGAAGCAATTAGCTTTCTAAACAAGGTGTAAATCTGAGGATGTAGAAGATGGTCTCTAATCCTGGGAAGATCTTTACATTGATAAGGAAAAACCAGGCGTGCCATTTGCTTACATCAAAAGGTCATTCCAGATAGCTCTCCTAGGTTTTCCCAGG